>MU854352.1:91615-180092 GCA_033296685.1 Parachaetomium inaequale | reverse complement strand
CCCCCCCCCATCAAACAAGCTCCCACCTCGCCAACCATCCCACACTCTCACCTGCATTCCTCACGATGCAGAGCTTGCCTTCCCTACTAGCGCCCGCCTCCCGCACCGTCTCGAGCGCCTTTTCCGCCGAGATGGAGCCAATCGCCGTGCCCTTGCCCTCGCTCAGACTGAACGCGCCCGTGGTCACGAAACCAAGCAGGTCCTCCTCGTCTGGGCACAGCGGATGGTGCCCGCCGATGTCGAGCTCGTTGGCAGCCGGTTGGGGGTAAGGGAGCTCCGTCGCGACTATCGACTGCGCCAGGAGCTTTTTGCGCGTCTCCATATCGACCCCGGGCGGCATCTGTGGGGGCGCCGCCCCCAATCGGGATCTTCTGCCCTGGCCCCTGTCAGTTGGGTTAGGTAGTTTCCGAAGCCACTGGGCTCTCAGATCCCGAGGCAAGGGTCCCGAGTTGGTCGAGGTCGGATCTGAAGCGAGAACTTCGGCGTCTGCAGATGCAGGTGCCTCGGCGATCCCTGATTTCCGGGGAGGCAGCCGGTAGATCCTGGCGCAGGTGTTTGCGACGCCTCTTGTGAGAAAGGTTAAATTAATTGTGATGATCGAGTTCGCAGGCGGCTTATCTGGGTTAGGTAATCCGAGCAGCGAGGTGAAGGCCGTCTTTGGCAGCTGTCGAATCAGCCCCAAGGCCGCTGGTGGAGAGCCGGGGACCTCGACAGCCTCGGTCTCTTCCGACCGTTCCGGAGGATCAATATCCATCTTCTCGGCCCCATCCGTGATCGACGAGCCGATCGTTGGGGGGTTTGAAGGACCCTTTGCGGAGAGCGCAAGCAAATGTTCGAAATCGCAGGCCAAGCCGTCTCCGATCTCGCCTTTTCGGCCAGCACCAAGGTCGAGCGACTTCCACTCAACCCTCTTGCCTTTCGGGCGACGATCCCAATCCCATTTCCTTTGGACCCGCTGCTCCAGTTCCCAATTGCGCCCGGCGTTGGTCGCCGGAAAATCACCGGGGAACCACGGGGCTCCGTGCTCGAAGGCGATTTGCCTCTGCTCGTCCAGACCCCCAAGTCGAGGGTTGCCGCCCGTCGAGAGAGGATAATGCGTAAGAGTGTACCAAAGGGGCATGATACACTTCCACGGCGCCAGCAATGTCCACGTGCCTTGCGCCTGTCCATCGGTCGACGGTCTCGAGGCGAGCAGCATGACGGGAATTGGGGGATCAGCTGCAGTGACCCGAAGAGGTTCCCCGGGTGCATTCGCTCCTTTTCGGCGATTGATGGCTTTCTGAGACGGTAATCTCGAGGCCTGGAATCGACAGTCCCGGCTGAAGATATCGAACGGCTTTAGTCCTTCTTCGACCGGCCATTTGGTGAGCGTTTCAACAAGAGGCCCGTCCGCATCTCCACTGGGGAGGTTGACTCGCTTTGGCGGATATGCCAGCCGAGGGTCTTTGGCCGAGAAGGCGAGAAGGGCATCCTTGGGGAGTGATGCAGGGTTTGTGACGCCGGCGAGGGACGTGAAAACCTGGCTGTGACGTTCTTCGCTGCCCGCCTTTTCATGGTATGGTTGAAGGACGCCTAACAGCGTTTCGGTAGACCCGGGGCCGGTGAGCTCGATGCTGCCGATCTCGAAGCGCAAATCCTCGATGTGAAGCTGGGGCGTCTCCATCCTGACAAGCTTGAGGAGCTCCTGGAATAACTCGAGGAAGCAGGATGGGTGATTGCGAATCAATAGCTGTCTCTGCGGCTTCTTTGGACGGCTCAAGTTCGTAGCATCGTCGCTCTGGGTGGGTGCTTGGGGGTTCCAGACGATGGTTGCAGGTCCAATGTCACGCCTTGAGTCCTTGACTTGCTTGCTGAGAACCCCCGTCCATTTCCGAACGCCGGCTCTCCACTTCTGCCCCCGAGCACCCCAGAGGCTCGCTTGAGTTAATCCCAGAGCCTTCAAGACTCGCTCGACGCCCTCGGCCGTCCCATACAAGCCAATGGTGCTCATGTAGCTCATATCCCACACCACAACGCCCTTTTGGCCCGAGGCGCGGTGGGTTGGCCGGTAGCATTTCTCGGTCGGGGTGAGGGGGACAGCGAAGCGCCACAGCGGCTTGCTTGGTTCCGTCATCTTTGCCCGCTTCGCATGCCAGAGGTGTGTCGGCAGCCATGTCTTGTTGATTTGCCGCTTCCTGAATTTGGAATCCGCCCTGGGCGGCTCGTTCAACATGTCCCGCCGAATCTTCGGTCTCGCTGGCCTGGTGTCCACGGTTGGCTTGGGTCCTCCTTCGCTTGTCGATTCTCCCTCGGCAGCAGCCTTCTCAAGCAGCTTCTTCCTTTTCCTAGCAGCCAGGATGCCCAGCTTTTTGGCCGTCTCGGCGCGGATGCGGGCGCGGGTCGTGCGCGGGCGGCGCTTCCTGGCCTCGACGGTCGGCGTGTTGTCCTCGAGCATCTCCCTCTTCACCCACTCGCGGAGCCTCTTGGGCACCCTCTTGGCGTTGTGGCTCGCGGTCCTCCGGCGCATGGCGCGGGGCACCTGTTGGAACACGCGGGTTGCGTTGGCGGCCTTGCACTTGCGCATGCTGTTCTCGAGCGCCTTGATCTCGAACTCGCGGGCATTGAGGAATTTCTGCAGGTCGAGCTTGCCGTCTTCGAGAGCCGCGTCCGACGGCTGGGTGCGGATGTTGCGGGCATCCTGAAATTTGACGCGTTTCGCCGAGCGCGCCGTCGTCATCGGCGGTCGTCCGTCCATGGTCACCGCTGGGGGATCTTTCCGTTTCCTCGGATCCGTCCCCTTTCCGGGGGGCAGCGATCGTTTGCCGTCCATGTGGCCAACATGGGTGTCGGAGACGCGCGAGGTGGCTGTTGTCCTGAACTCGAGGTTGTTGCAGGCGAAGATTGGAGCAGATCGCCATCACGAAGTCAACTAAATTTTGGAGCTCTTATCTTATCGGATCACTAACATGCCCCCCTGATCCCCTGTGCAACTCCAGCGCTCGCCCTTCAGGGCCATCAACCAACAAGCAAGCTATACCTTACCGTGTTCCCTAGAGTCCTTGGTTTCAATCCATACACGTCATGATTTACATGCTCCAAAGTTCATCCCGCCCGCCCTCCAAATCTCGTCCCTTCTCATACCCCGGATGAGCTTGACCCACTCGCAGATCGTGGGAGAAGCTTCGATCTCCCGAGCCCCGCAATCTACCGGTATTCGGGCACCTCCGGGACCCAGTGAACTGCTGCTTTCCAGGACATCCAATTCCCCTGAATGACGCGCTAACAATGCCCGCTACGGTGCAGGCACACAGACAAGACAAGCTTTCCTCCCGTGTCGCTCGCGTGGTATTCCTCGTTTGGTAGAGTCCCGCTCCGGCGACAACGTTGCGTTGCAGCAGCCAGGTTTGGTTCATAATTCATCTGGGATTCTGGAGAGGCAGCAGCACTTCTTGGCACGCGCCGACGTCAGCTCCCGTGCCCTCCGCATTCCATCTCATTCAGTCGACAAACGGCAAAAAAGGAAACGGCCGGCCCTCCCGAATCCGGTTCCGGCTGCCGGCGGCAGGAATGCCACATGTTATGTACAGTAGAGACAAAGCATGACATCCCTCAGTAAGCCCGAACGAGCCACCCCCTTCCTCACCTCATCCCTCCTCTCCGCGCCCTGTTACACCTCTGCCGCCCGTTTTGTCTCAGCCGCGTCGTCGGTCGTCGGCCGAGTGAGATTTCTCTACGGCGCAGACGCCATGTTCTTTTTGCCCTGCAGACACACGCCCCGATTTCCTACTCTGCACTGAGCGGGTCGACGTCACTATGGGCTCTGGCCGCTCCGTGTGAATGCGACAGCACCGACGTGATCGCAGAGACCTGGCCCTCGGACCTGCGCTAATATGCAGTTCTTCCCCATAGTGAACAAGGCTCGAAAGGTTGGACCGTCTCCTGCTCACGTGCTGCTCTCAAAGGTCGAAGGCTGACAGATGTGTCCTGCAGCCAAAATTCGACGTCCATATCAAGGCAAGTACCACAACAAGTTCGTGGATGGGGGGAACCTCGATTCTAACCCAAACCAGATCTCCGACCTCAACAATGTCCCACTCGTGTCGGGGGTGTCCATGATCAAATGGCACCTCCCACATAGCATACACAGGGAGCACCGCGGGCAAACACAGAAATGCCCCATTCTCAACCACAGGGTCGAGTACACCTACTCCAAGGTCGTCCCGGTCCGCATCGGCATCGACCGCAACAACAACCTGAGCGAGTGCCCCATCGAGTTCGAGGTGGTGCAGGAGTTCAGTGCTGGCGGGATAGCCGGCGCAGCCGGGCGAGACGAGAAGATCACCCTCGGCACCATCCGCCTCAACCTCAGCGAGTACGTCGAGGAAAGCGAAGCCGTCTTGCGCGATGGAAGTACCGCCAACGCCCTGAGGGAGGCACTCACTTCGTCCAACCAAAAGCCAGCCCACCACCGCAAGCGCAGCTCGCTGAGCAATGTCGTCCCCGCGGCGGGGGCCGAAGCGAGCCCCCGGTCGTCCCGCGACGACGAACGCCCGGCAGCCGACGTCCAGGACGGCTTGGTACGGCGCTACCTCATGCAGGACAGCAAAATCAACTCTACCCTTAAAATCAGCATCCTGATGGTGCAAGTCGACGGCGAGCGCAACTATGTCGCCCCGCCGCCCAAGTCGGCCCCCGTCTTCGGGGGCATCGCCGGATTTGTCGCGGGCGACGCGTTCGAGCCCGTCGACGTCGGCGCAACCACCCCGGGCCACGCGCCCTCCTCCTTCACCGGCAAGTCGCGCGACATGTTCGAGGTCCAGGACATGTACCGCCGCGCCCTGGCCGCCAGCTGGGCCAGCCAGCCGGGCGAGCTGCCGGCCGACCAGTGCATCGAGAACATTTTCGGCGGCGGCGAGGGCTTCGGGGCGCCGCCCCCGCATTCCCACGGTGGTGCACGGGGGGTGGGCCACTCGCGACACCACCACCACCACCACCACCACACGGCGACGGCCACCGGCGACCATGGCAGCAGGGGCGGCGGCGGCGGCGGGGCAGGGATAGACGACAACGACACCCCCCGCAGTCACAGCGGCTCCGCCTCGGGCGACGAAGAGAACAACGGCGGTGGTGACATGATGGGCACCCTGCGGCCGCGCGACGTCGCCCGGCTGCGGCGCCACCTGCGCGACCAGAGCGTCGCGAGCGATCGCAGCGCGGCCACCGTGCTAGGCGGCAGCGGCGGCGGTGGTGGTGGTGGCGACCGGGATTTCGACCGCGGGTCCAGCCGCGGCATCGGGCTCGCCGTCAACGGGACGGCGCTGCTGCGTGAGCCGTTCCCGTCGTTCCATCACCGCCGCGAGGAGAGCAAGATCACCCACGACGGCGGGGGCTTGCGGAGTCGGAGTTCTAGTTTGGTTAGTTTGGCGACGGCCACGACGCTGGGGAGTGAGCGGGACAGGGGGAGGGAGGGGTTTAAGAGGGCGAGGGAGGTGGATGAGTTTGAGGTGAGGGATGATTTGGTTGCTTGGAGTGTTCCGGGGGTTCGGTTTTAGAGGGCGGGATCCATGGATGGGGTTTGGTTACCCACCTTAGCTGGGAGTTTCTGGTTGATTGAGTTAGTTTGGCGTTTGTGGGCGGTTTGTAGTGAATGTTGGTCATCGGCATATGTGGGAATGTGTCGTTCTGCTTGCACATTTTGTTTGTATTGGCGGTTTGGGGTGTTGACTGAAACGTGACTAACCTGTGATACTATGTAAACTTTTGTCTACTTTATAATATTCGGGCCCCTCTCTAGAGTTCCTCCCTCTGCCTTCCCCGGTACCTCCCCGATCCCACCAACCTCCCAGGATATATGATGGCCATAGGCCTGGCACAGCTTCACCGGGGTCACCGTCCCCCTTCGGGTTTTGTCTCCGGGCTTGACTGATCGGCAGTTGAGAGATGAATCTACCCTCATATACGCACCTCGATTACCCATTCTCCCCATTGTAGCTGAACAATTATAACTTGGTGAATGCCTTTCCCTGGCCATCGCGCCCTTCCTTCCCGGGCAACGCTGCAGGCTTTTGGTGGACTTTATAAAGCCCACGTGGGGCGAGATATAACAATATAACAATACCTGGTAACTCGAGAAAAGTCTCGCTCCTGTTCTCGCCGTATATATTTCAACCCTATTCTCTGTCCTGCCCTCATCACTAGCTCCTCCGCGAGCAAGTCGAGCATCCTGCACGCCCCCTTGACCTGGACGAAACATTAGTCCACAGCTCGTTCAGGGTAGGCAACCAACTCGGTGGTCCTGCGAACCAGGTTTATAAACCGCACTGGCTGTCTCACAGACTCCCTTCAGATCCTTCTTGTCTGCCGCGCATACTGCAAAGCCAACCCAGAAACCACCTTGTCTCGAAATCATCCTGGCGCGAGCAGTCTGGCCACAACAGAATCCCCAGTTCTCCCACCAACTGAACCACCCAACTTTTTCGCTCAGCGAGTACCCTGTCTCCCTCTTTCGAACAAAACCAAAATCACCACCCGACCAAACAAGAAACCTTTCTCTCCGACCTCTCCCCCACCAAACCACCACTCGTCCAAACCGACGACCTCCTCCTGCCACGAAACCATCACCCGACCAAACAACAACAGACCCTCCCCCTCCCAGCCAAGTAAGAGCCCCCCCCCTCCACCCAACCGCCTTCATTCTCTTCCCATCCCATCCTATCCCCTTCAACCCGAACCCCAACCAAACCACCACCCCCACCCTCATTCATCTAACCGCGTATACAACACCCCGCAGAATGGACATCGTCCCCGCCAACCTCGCCACCGGCAACGCGACCGTCAACAGCGTCGGCTGCGCTTTCCCCTCTGCCGCGCAGCAGCACCAGGAGACCTCGTCCCCGCCTTCGCCTTCGCCGCAGCCGCTAGCGCCGTCCCCGTCCCCGTCTCCGCCGCAGTCGCAGCCGCGGTCTCCCCGTGGCCACGTCCAGTACCAGCGGGAGCAGCAGGAGGGCCCGCCCCTCGTCGCGTCCCTCCTCGCCGCGTCCCTCCTCGCCGCGTCCGGGCCCGGGCCCGCGTCCGGGTCCGGGTTTGCCGCCGCAATCGCCCAAGCGGACTCTGCCCCTGTTGTGGCTGGGGAGGTGCTGACGGCGGCGGCGCCGGGGTCTGTCGTCATTGTCGTCGGGAGGGATGGCGAGGGGGGTTTTGGTGGTAAGGGTGAGATGGATGTTGATGGCGATGAGGTGATGGTTGACGCGGGGAGCGACGAGGGGAGCGACGAAGGTGGCCTGGAGGAGTGTGAGAGCGGTGATGACGAGGGGGGGGTAGGGAGTTGGACGAGGAGATGGAGGAGGAAGAGACAGAGGATGACGAGATGGAGGGGGGACAGACAGAGGAGGATGAGCCAGAAGAGGATGAGACAGAGGAGGATGAGCCAAAAGAGGAAGAGACAGAGGAGGAAGAGACAGAAGAAGAGACGGAAGAGGAGGACGACGACAAGGCTGAGGATAAAGCCGAAGAGATGGAAGAAGAAGAAGACGAGTACGAACAGACGGTGCGCCGCCGCCTCGTCGACCCCGACTACGACCCATACGACCCGACCGGCGCGCCGCCCAACGCCACCTGGTTCGGCGAGGACCGGTTCGAGGAACCCCTCTTCCACCGGGTGGTCCACGCCATCGAGTACTACGGCATGGGCCGGAAGCCGCCCTTCGTCCGGTGCGCCATCTACACCGACGCGCAGCTCTCGATCCGCGGCCTGCCGCTGTACGAGGCCCGTGAAGCCGAAGACCGTGCTACCCTCCCCGGCATCGCCCGCGGCGTCGTCCTCATATGCGGGCACATGCTCTGCAAGCCGTGCTGGACGCTCAACGAGGCGCACCACCTCAGCAACTCCGATGAAGAAGGGAACCCCCCGCGGCCCCTGCGCTGCCCCATCTGCCGCACGGTGCTGCACCACCCCGTGTGCGGCTGCCGCATTCCCGCGCTGACCATGCCCATGAACGTGGAGGATCCGGCGGCTTCCGAGAGGTACGTCTTGTGGTGGGGTCGGTACTACGACTACGCCCGGGACAACTGGGCGGCCGACTTTCCTCGTACGCTGAACGACGGCGGCAGCGTGCCGGGTATGTGCGAGAAGTGCGCTCGGGGATGAAGAGGATCGTTTTCGTGCCCTGATTCCTTCTTGCATGGGGATAGGGTGAAAGGGAATAAAGAAGGGGAAGGTGACGAGGAAGAATGGGGTGGAAGAATGACGAGAGAGGAGAAAGGAGTAAGTACCTATCTTGAGGCGGCCAATGGAGAGTGACCGAAGTGTTGCTGACAGTCGACGGTTACCAAGGAGCAAAGAGACAAGGGACAACATACCTCAACCTCCGCAACTGACAAATGCGCGCGACTCGAACCCTCTCAAGCTGCTGTCCCAGAATAAATTCATAATATCGCTGTCGAAAAGAAACAAGAACGGGATTCGCAAGCAGGGACAAAATCTCGATCGAGTGCGGCGACGAATGCGGTCACCAAGCACACAACACAAAGCGGATGGGAGGAATGAGGATAACTGACTGCGAGAATCAGTCGTGTATGTAGAGTATCTATCAGAGAAGGCGAATCAACCAGCCGTCATAACGCCCATCATGACCCGCGCCCCCCGGTCAAGCGGGGGCCGCAGGGCGCTCTCATCGCAGTCTATGTGCCAGCCTACCGCCGTGACCTCGTCTAAGGAATGCCGTCTAAGCACTCGTCAGTGTCCCACGAACGCCGCCCTTGCCGCCAACCTCCCGCGCTGTTACGATGACTGACAGATCCGAGTTGACAGTGATCGAGACCTCCACCTTACCCCCCTTCTTCACACCCTTGACGGCCGCCTCGGCGAGGGTCGACCCAATCTTCCAGACCTTCTCCCGCTTCTCCTCCTCCTCCTCCTCGTCCGAGAAGTCGCTGTCCTCCTCGTCGCTGTCGTCGGCATCCTCCACCTTGGCCGCCTTGGACTCGTCCGCCTTGGCCTTCGGCTCGGGCTGGGTCACCTTGATATGCGTGTTGCCCTCGACAACCTTGACCAGGACGTCGCCGCCGTTGGGCGCCGATACGTGGACGGTGCGCCGCGCGGGGACGGCAGTCTCGGGCTGGACGATGGGAACGAAGACCTCCTCGCCGGCCTCGTTCGCCGAGATGACACCGATGGCGTTGGCGACGTGCGGTACTGTCGTGACGGCGGCGTGGGTCGACTGCTCGATGT
Source organism: Parachaetomium inaequale (assembly GCA_033296685.1). Classification (NCBI taxonomy): domain Eukaryota; kingdom Fungi; phylum Ascomycota; class Sordariomycetes; order Sordariales; family Chaetomiaceae; genus Parachaetomium; species Parachaetomium inaequale. The sequence goes on along the minus strand of MU854352.1, from coordinate 170,884 downwards.
CCTCGGCCTCGTAGTCCTGGATCAGGCTGGCCTGCAGGGCGGCGCCGCGGGCCTCGGCCTCCGAGGGGTTGAGGGCCGTCACCTCGGTCGAGGGCGCCAATATCCTCGTGTTCTGGGGGAAGAGGTAGCCGAGGTTGGCGGCGATGCGGGGGGTGTGCGAGGTGCCGCCCGACAGGATCACCTCGTCGACGTCCAGGACGTCCAGGCCGGCCTTCTTGACGGCCGACTCCACCAGGCGGTTGATGCCCTCAAACACGGTCCTCGCGATGGTCTCGTAGCGCAGGCGGTTGATGGTGCTCGCAAAGTCGACGCCGTCCGCCAGACTCTCGACGCTGAAGCTGGCGTTGGTGCCCAGGCTGAGCGCCCTCTTGGTGGATTCGGACTCGAGCCGCAGCTTGGCCAGGCTCCTGGCGTTCTCGCGCGGGTCACCGGCGCCCGAGTTCTTCTTGATGAACTCCTTGGCGAAGTGGTCCATAAGCACCTTGTCGAGGGCAGCACCGGCAAACTCGTAGTCGTGCACCGTGGCAAGGACAGTGTACATGCCGCCGCGGCTGGCAACGACGGCGACGTCGGACCGCGTGCCGCCCAGGTCGGCAACCACGATAACCTTGTCCTCGATCTTGGCCTCCGGGCGCGCGTCGTAGGCGAGAACGGCAGCGATCGGCTCGCTGATGAGCTGCAGGACCTCGAGGTCGGCGGCGGCGGCGGCAGCAACCAGGGCGGCCTTTTGCTTGTCGGTGAAGTTGGTGGGGATGGCGATGACGGCCGACGTGACCTTCTTGCCGAGGTACTCGGAGGCAGAGCTCACCAGGCGGCGCAGGTAGCGGGTGGCGACCTCGGAGACAGACAGCGTCGAGGGGCCTTCCTCCTCGCCGGTCTTGTCCTGGACTGTGAACGAGACGGTCTCGCCAGCTTCTTGGGGGTGGGCAGAGGCGTGGTTGTGGGTCGGGTCGATCGACTTGAACTCTTGGCCGAGGAAGTCGCGGAAGTAGGCGACGGTGTTGGAGGGGTTCCGGACGAGGAAGTTCTTGGCCTGCTGGCCGTAGTACTCCTCGCCGTCGACGTACGACAGGATGGTCGGGATCTGGCGGTCTGGGAGAGCAGAGAGTCAGTACGCCTCCAGACTGGCAGCATGGCAGGGCGCCTCACCTCCATCCTCGTTCGCAATGACCTCGGCCTTGTCGTCGACCAGGTACGCGATGGAGCTGTTGGAGTTGCCAAAGGTGATGCCGATGGCGGTGCGCTCACTTGGCTCAGGGCCAGGCTTAGCCCCGGTGTCACTCATTGTTGCTGATACGGATGTCTGGGTGTGGTTGGGAGTGAAGAGGGTTGGTTGTCTCGGGGCTCCGATCTCTAAAAGTCAACGGGCAGTTTAGTGGTGGGGTTGCCAAAAATTTCGAATTGGGCCGCCTTCTCAATCCCTGCTGTTTGCTGGGCTGAGTGCCCCGCAGTGTACGGTATTGTACATACTAGTAGTACGTTACATTGTATGAAGAGCTACCATATTGGCAAATGGAATGCTTGCTCGCAGCAACAACAAGTTTATAAGAGTGGCCAAATTTGGATTAGAAGCAGGTTGAGATTATACCTGGCACCTATTTTGGTAATGAGTTGAAGTTGACACAAGTGTTCTGTTGCAGAAGCCGCTAAGTTTGTCTTTGCCCTCGGCAAGTACCTTGTATTGTACTTACCGTAATACATTCTTTCGCCCTGCAGCCCCACCATATGGAAGGCTGCCAGCCGCAAACAAGGCTGCAAATTCTAGAACAATCAACTTGGAGTCTTGAAATGGGTCCTTGAACATCACGACCACACCGCGCTTCCTCCCACGACAACAAATCGCCAAACAAAACACACCTCAACCACCATGGCGACCGAACGCCCGCTCGTCCTCCCAGGCGAGACAATCGATCCGTCCCTCATCCCCTCCCACCCCAAGAACCCGCTCCGCCTGGGCCCGGGGCTGCGACACATCCCGCCAACCGACATCGTGCCCACCGTCGCCGGCCAGCTCATAACCAATCCGGCCAAAAACTCCATGTGGATCGAGTACAACTCCAACCGCGTACGCCCCCCTCCCCCCTCTTCTTATCTCCCCCCCCCAACCTCCCTAACTGAACTAATGTCTAAAAAACAGTACATCCCCTCCCCCAACGACGTCCTCCTCGCCCAAATCCTCCGCTCCACAACAGACTTCTACCTCTGCACCATCTCCCCCCACACCGCCCCGGCAACCCTCCCCCACCTCGCCTTCGAGTCCGCGACCAAAAAAACCCGCCCCGTCCTCCTCCCCGGCCAGCTCGTCTACGCGCGCGTGACCCTCGCCAATAAGCACATGGACCCGGAGCTCGAATGCGTCAGCGCGACCACGGGCAAGGCCGAAGGGCTCGGGCCGATTACGGGGCCCGGGTGTGTTTTTGATGTCAGTCTTGGTTTTGCGCGGAGGTTGCTTATGGCGAGGAGTAGGGAGGATGGGGGGGTGGGCGTGTTGGAGATGCTTGGGGGGGAGGAGGGTGGAGGATTGGCGTTTGAGACGGCGGTGGGGAGGAATGGGAAGGTGTGGGTTGGTAGTGAGAGCGCGCGGACGGTGGTGCTTGTGGGGAGGGCGCTGCAGGAGACGGATCGTGGGGGGTTGGGGGTGGAGGGGCAGAGAAGGTTGGTGAAGAGGTTGGTGAGGGAGATGAGGTGAGGGGGTTTGGGTGTTTGGGGGGTGGAGATTACAGCGGCTTATGACGCGTCGTGTGGTGTTCACGACGGTGGACGGACGATGGACGTAGACGGTGGACAGACGGTGTGTGAGGTGCCAGGCGTATACGCCAGATGGCCTCACTCTAATTCCGCCGCGCGATGTCATAGCAAGATTCCACTAGGCGAGAAATCACGGCTGCCTGCGGAAGAAGATGGACAGTCAAACCTCAATGAGAGGGACGCAAGCTTAATATTGCTCAAGGCAGATCCCCAAATCTGCAAGGCAGAGAAACCAGGAGCTCTTCCAACGCTCCGGATAAATAACGATAAATGTACACACAAAACTCCCGCCCATGAATGTGCCCACCAAAAAACGCCCTGCCGTTGTTTTCCTTCATCGGCGACTGAAACCCCCCACCGCCCTCGGGCGTGCTGCACAAGTCTGCTCGAGACAGGCCCCGCGCTCGGTTGAGGGCTCGTTCTTTCCAAGCCGGCCTTCTGTATCCCTTGACACACAAAGGTATCCCGTCGGCGCTCATTCGCCGCTTTTCCTGTCCTGCGCTGGCTCCTCGAGGGTGAGCTGTGCGAGTACTGTCCTCCGGTTCTAATACCGCGACCTTCCTTCAAATGAATGGCTGAAGGGGCCGTGCTGTTGGCCGCGGCCATCTCGTCGCGGCCGTCTTCGCCCAACACCAAGCCACCAATGTTATGTCGTGACGGCTCAGACCCCGTCCATCGCGACGTCGTCGCCCAGATGATCCTCGTCCGTCACGTTCTTGGGGTCGATCGAGTGCTTCTTCAGCATGTGCCTCTTCCAATTGTCCTTCCTGGGGAAGGACTTTGTGCCCTGCCTCGAGTAGTCGCACCCGGGCTGGGTGCAGTAGAACTTGCGGGTCTTGAAGTGCTTGTCGTTGATGTGCCGCTTCAGATGCGTTACCGTGCCAAAGCTCAGGGTGCAGTGCTCGCAGGGCCACGGCTTTGTATGGTAGCGTTGGTGGTGACTGCAATAGCTGTTAGTTCTGTGCCGAGGAGAGCTGGCAAAGGGTTCTACTTACTTCAACTCATGGTATGTCGGCTTGATGAGGCCGCAAACGTCGCAGACGAAACCCCCGGGAGGCCGAGCTGGAGACCGGCCCGGAGATGGACCTGGAGACGGCACCGAGGAAGGACCCGGAGATGGAGCTGGCGACAGGCCTGGCGACGGTGAGAGGCCTGGCGACGGTGAGAGGCCTGGCGACGGTGAGAGGCCTGGAGTTGGCGATAGACCGGCTGAAAGATTTGGTGAGGGCATCAGGTGAACAGCGACAGGAGCCTCAGTCTCGGCCGGCGGAGACGGAGAGTTCGTGTAGTCGGTTAGCCTCGTGTCGGGGGTGTTCTCGGTCGACGGCCCAGTGGAGTGCGGTGGCGTCGAGTAGTCGGACGCAGTCAAGGCGTTGGTGTTGTAGTACCCTATTGGCTCCTCGTGGATTTGCATCCCAGGGTCTGAAGGCGCGGGAGGGGGTGAGTGATATGGCGACTGATAAGCAGGCTGGTATTGAGGGTGCAGCGGTGCCTTCAGGTTGCTGTCAAACATCTGGTCGAACACTTCATCCGCCGGCATTGGCGTGAGGGGAAGGTGCTCGGGGGCCGGCGGCGAGTTCTGAATCATGCGCATCTCGTGCTCTAGCATCCACGCGCTTTCGGCGGGATTGGTTGGCTTCATCATCTCCATGGGGTTGCCGCTTGGGCCAATGCTGTATTGGAGGAGCGGTGGGCTGGGGAGATCGGCCACGATGGTCGGAATTGGCAAGCTGTCGGTGCGCTGTAGCGGTCCGGGAAATCTCTTGCCCTGGAGAGAGGTGTTTTGTCTGCTGAAAAGGCCGGGTGTTGCTGTCGCGTCGCTGACGGGGGAGATGGCGTCTGGGTCTGCTGTGATCGGTCTCGTTATAGAGGATGGGCCGGCTCCCACTGGGGCAGACGTCGGAGCATGTGCAGGCGGCACGATACCGGTCGAGGTTGGAGTTGAGGTGGACTGTGGGTAAGCGTTGGACAGTTCAATGCCCAAGTTCGGGTCGTGATAGTAGTCCCAGGCCAAGCCTGGCGTTTCTACGTCGATCTCGAGGGCGGATGGTGGCTGCTCGGGTTCGGGCTGTGGGAGAATGTCGTTGGTGATGACGGATGGCGAGCGCGCTCCGTCAGTGCCGGCTAGGGTAGACCGCTTGCTGTCCCGACGTTGGTGGGTAGAGCGGCGGCCGTGGATCAGGCCGCGGAGAGACTCTCTGAGGTGAGGGAAGTGGCCGTGCTCGGGTGTACCCGAGGGGTCGTCGAAGGACTCGGGCTCCTCGGTTATGCCGACAGCCGTGATGCCAGTGAGCTCGCGGCTAGGTGGCCCATACGAGTCAGTGACACTCAAGTCGCGGGTGCTCTCGCGGCTGATGGTGCCCCTGGGTGCGTAGTTTGACTTGGACGCGGGCTCGGTGGGTGACGGAGCGGGAGCGGCAGCCGTCAGAGACGAAACTGCTAGACCGTCGGTGGGCGACGTCGGGGACGAGATGGGCGACGGCAGGCCGTGCTCGACAGTGACGCCGTGGGGGAGGGTGGACTGAGGCTTCTGGTCTGGGTCCGTCGGTGGCGGGGCGTCATGGACGAGGGCAGTCTCGAGACCAGAGCCCGAGCTTCTTTTGTAGGAGCTGTCATCGAGATCCTGGGGGTTGAAGATGGGGCCTCCGGGGCCTTGCCCCATCTCGGCCAGGCCGGGATCGTCATGGCGGGCGAGCCGTCGGCGTCTGGCGCGGACGATGAAGGGGAAGACACAAAAGGCGATGAGGAGGGCGCCGACGACCGACCCGACCACAGCCCCAGCAATGGCGCCGGGTGAGAGTGGACTGGCCCGTGGGACGAGCATGGACCGAGCGAGCGGCCTCGCGGCGGCAGCTGCTGCGGCGCGCTGCTGGAGCTGGTACATGAATCCCGAGCTTGCAGGACACTCTATGCAGAATGAGAGAATCAGGATTCTGTCGGACTGGGAAAACGAGCGCTATGAATCGCGGCTCGGGATGCTTGGACAGGGGCGGGACCCCAGCCACGGTGTGATGGGTCGGGTGCGGTGGAGGGCGGGCGCGGGACGAGGCTGTGCCAGCACCCTGCTGCACTGCTGTTATTCGCCCGGGGGAGGCCCCAGAAGACGGGCCACGACGGAGTGAGATTCGGCGTCTGCAAAAGAAGAGAACTGGAGAGAGTTGGCGGCTGTGAGCAAGGGCACTGGTGCCTCGAGCCGGTGCTAGACAGTCGAGTCGATGGCGGCCGGTTTGTCCATGGCGAGTTGGGCAGTGTTGTGAGATGAAAGGGGAGAGATGGGATGAAGAGTGCCAGTGAGACCAGTGAGGCCACTGAGAGCCGGAGGCCTGAGTGGATTCGGACCCGTCGACCTTCACGTCGGGGTCCCTGCAGCCCGGGATGCAGCGGCCGGAGATGCTCGAAAATGGGATTTGACGCCTAAATAAAGGGCTCTGGTGAACAGATTGACGGGCTACGTCGGGACTAACGTTGGGTTGGTGCTCTGGGTTGGCTGGTGGTGGTGATGCTTGAGCTGACAGGAGTAAAAAGGTGAAGGACGGGATCCCGACGACTGCCCGGGCCAGTGTTCAACCCCGGCTCTCTCCAGTCTCCACTGAATCACCTCGACACCTCAGGCAGCACCAACTGCGTCCAGGCCGGCGGTAAAATTGCAACCGTCGCCGTCGAGCCGTCAGCCTCACTGGTGGCAGGCGAAGGCTAGGCCTCTTCTGGCGCTTGGTGTGATGGATGGCAGCGGGTGTTGTGCTGGCGAGCGACAGGGGCTGTGACAGGGTCGAATTGGTTGCCTCCGCTGCCGCTCGACCCCACCCTCGGTGATCGATGCACCATTTGCATCTGATCCTCAAACAATTAGAGCTCGAGAGACGACCGTGCCAAGTCGATTTGTAAAGCTTTTAAACCGAGACGACACGTTCTGCCAGGGGATATGCCAACCGAGTAAAATTCATCTTTTTCTCCCCACGTTTAAAGCAGAATTGGAACGAATACGGGACGAACTGGGAGGGAGAACCCCGACAACGACCTTTGGACCTTCCGCCAAGCATTTTCCGGGTCTCCCCACACAACGCCACAGACAATGGAACCTGGAAGCGCGCAACGGCCAAGGCCTGAACCACCGGCCTGTGGCCCAGTTTTTAGTGTCCAATGAAATGGACCTGACGCTGTGGCCGTTGGTTCCGACCCTGCGGCTGTCACCCCACTTTCTTCCAAGGAGTCTTTGAAGCCATCAATCGGCTGCTTCTCGTTCACGTCCATAAATGCCAGTGGGAACTGGATGTCGGCAGCATCAGTGAAGCCTATGGAAGCCCAACACCGGGGAGATCATCCAATGCCGGCCTGTCATCTGGATCCCCTGCTGCTCTGCGGCGGCTTCCGGCACAGGCGGCGCGGCAGGGCTCGCAATCCGCGCCGTCCCGGCAGCGTGGTTGCAAGCGCCGGCCCATGCCATGTCCTCTGACATGGCCGTTCGCTTGATTCCGCCCCCAGCCGCTTTGCATCACAACGGCTCTCTGTCGAGCGTCGCACGCAACCTTCACCAGCGATATGGGCTCGCCTGCCCCTCGGAGACAGCTCGTGGGCTGGGTACAATCATGTTCCAAACCCGGCCTCGCCGTTGTCTGAGACGCCCTCGGGGCGAGGATGGTGACATCCAATTCTGTGCCGAGTTTGAGAATATGCGAAGCCGCCCCAACTGCAGCTCACAACGACAACCTTACCCCTCTGAAACCCCGCAGCCGGTTTGTACAACCTCAGATCGCCGTGGCACCGCCACCAGTGGCTCAGCGAAGTAATCCAGCGCCGAGAGGAGAGCTTCCCGTCGAGACATGGCTCCCTCTGTCCTCCGTCCACAGGAGGTGCGAACTGGACGGACATCGGCAAGAGACAGCCCGGCCGCCGATAACTATCATGCATCTCCCTCCTCAAAGGCGCCGGCTGGGCTTGCTCAGTGACCGGTGAGTAGGCACTCGAGCGATGAGAAGATAATGACGCACTTCAGCTGAGCAATTGCTCTCCGCGTGCAACCAGAATGGCAGTCCCAGCAACTTGAATGAAAGGCATGAGAAGTCTGGCACCATCGCGGGGTCGGGCGGCCCGACCAATCAGTTGTCTCATTTAACGACGATGACGCTGCTGGAGGAGTGACCGCGCGTCCCGACAAGGGGGGCCACCCTTCTACTCAAAGAGAGCTCCCAGTTGTCGTTGAACGGCAGCTATCAATTAGATTTTCTATCTTGTATTCTAGGGGACACGAGTTCTGTCTCAAGACTTGCTTGAATACAACAAGTTGTTGACTTTGTTGAACCATCCGAACCTGTGTATAAGCCGAGTGAGAGTACAGACAATGAGGCAGGCCGTGCTCTTACTCGCGGCTACCTCTGCCGCCCTCGTCACCCCTGACAAGGTCAGAAGTCAGCAGATATCCTTCGAGAGTCAAGACAAGACTGCACAGCAAAATGCAGTCCAGGCCTGGTGGGATGCCGTCCCCAACGCGGGCAGCCTCCTCTCCCCCATCGAGGACCGCATAAGCAAGACCATCCAGCACACCGGTCTTGAGAGCTTTCTCGCCCTGCTCGGCGGCTCTGGCCACGAGGACGAAGACCACCCTCACCCGCCTCGCCCGCCTCACCCACCGCGTGGAGGACACGGCCGTCACGGCCACCACGGCGACCCGGACAAGACCATCTACGAGCTGATCAAGGAGAGCAAGCACACCACCAAGTTCGCCAAGCTGGTTGAGGAGCACGACGAGATCAAGCAGCTGCTCGAGGACACCAAGCACAACCACACCCTGTTCGTCCCAACCGACCGCGCCTTTAAACGCATCCCCCACCGCCGTCACGGCCACCACGGCAAGGACGGCGACGACAAGGATGATGACAAGCACGACCACAAGCCCTCGAAGGAATTCATCCTCGCCCTTTTGAAATATCACATCGCCCCCGGCCTCTACCCCGTCCACCGCGTCCACGCAAGCCGCACAATCCCCACGGAACTGCACCCGGCCGCTCTAGACAGTTCCGTCTCCGACAGCCACCATCACGAGGGGAAGAACCACCCCCAGCGCATCCGCGCCTTCACAACCCCGTTCATCCGTATGTCAACCCCCTTCTCTTCTCTCCCCCTTTTACCACTCCCAATACCCCCACCCCCCGAACCGCCCCTCTACTGCTGCCCCCTACTCTCCCTACCCCAACCAAGAGAGAAAAAAGAAGAGAAAAAAAGAAACAAGTCCCAGCAGCAGCTAACATCGACCCCCAGACCGCACCCGCCTCAACTTCCACGCCCGCCTCCTGCCGGGCGACATCCCCGCCAAAAACGGCCTCATCCACGCCGTCGACTCCCTGCTCATCCCCCCGCCCTCGCAAGTCAGCATCATCCGCCTGCTCCCGGCCCAGTTCAGCACGCTCGCGCTCGCGCTGGAAACCACGGGCCTGGCCGACGAGCTGGAAAACTTGCCGCGCTCCGGCGGCGGCACGCTGTTCGCGCCGACCAACCGCGCGTGGGCGCGCCTCGGGCCGAGGGTGAATGCCTTCTTGTTTTCGGAGCATGGGAAAAAGTATCTGAGGGCGTTGGTGAGGTATCATGTGGTGGTGAATGAGACGGTGTATTCGGATGCTTATTATCGCGGTGGTGGGGAGGACGGAAAGGAGTCTGGTGGTGGTGGTGGGGGGTATTGGCATGTGGATCTGCCGACTCTGTTGGGGGGCAAGCCGGTCAGCGTGGATGTCAAGACTTGGAGGGGGTTTGTGTCGGTTGTGGTGAATGGGTTCGTCAAGGTTGTGGTGAGGGACGGGGTCGCGGATGATGGGGTTGTGCAGGTGGTCGGGAGGGTGCTGATTCCGCCGTGTGGGCATCGGGGTGGGGAGGAGGCGGAGGATATGAGTGTGGAGGAGTTTAAGAGTCGGTTGGAGCCGTATATGGAGGGGTCAGAGGAGTCGAAGGAGTCGGAGGGGCCGGAGGAGTTGGAAACGTCCGGTGAGCAGAAGAATATGGGAGATTTGTAGGTTAGAGAATTGGAGTCGTTCAGGGGTGGCTCTTTTTCTGTGCGGAGGACTTGGATATTCAAATATGGGGGTTTGTATGCCGTAGGTTCACCGTTCTGGGGTCGCTCCTTTTCTTTTGATTCGGAGGACTTGGATATCAAGGTTGTAGGTTTGCAGTCGTTCAGGGGTAGCCTCATGTTAGTTTTGGAGCACACTCGTTTAGCAAGTAATAATTTATATTTTAATACACATCTCACCCACACCAGGTTGCGGTCCTCTCACAGCCAAGCCACAACTAACCCAGGTCTCCCATAAACGCCTTACCCTTCTCCCCCTTATTACACCACCGCATTCACGACCCTCCCCTCCCCATCAACATCCACAACCCCCCACCTCTGCTCCCTACACCTCCTCCTCACCACCACCCCCCACTCACAACCCCCATCACCCGCCCTCTCATCATACACCCCCATCTCATCCAACAACACCTCCACCGCCCACACATACGACACCCCATCCGCCGCCCCCGGACTCGCCGCCAGCACGCTGCTATCCGCCCTCGTCCGCGGCACGCGGGTGCACAGCAGATGCAGATCCAGCATCTGCGAGAACACCAGCCCGAAGGACGGTTTATTCCTCCTGGCCCCCGAGGCAAAGTTCAACATAGCCTGCGGTGCGGGAGGAGGGGGACCAGGAGGCGGGGTGTTGAAGATGGAGCGGAGGGTCGGGTCGAGCTGTTTCGGCGGCGGTCGATATCCTCCGTCTGTTGCCGGCGCCGTGCCGTCGTCGGTACCGCGGTGAGGGATGGGGGGAGAGGTTGTTGAGTTGAGGAGCATGATTAGGGGGCTGCCGTGGGAAGGGGAGCGGGTGAGGGCGTGGAGGTGGGAGGTGAGGAGGAGCATGGTGTTGTGGGCGGCTTCTTTGTCACGGCCGGTGAAGAGGGCGTTGAGGAGGGTTGAGGTGTGGGTGATGAGGATCATGTCGGGGGGTGTAGTAGGGGGCTGGGTTGCTGTTGGGTTGTGTGTTGGATTCTGGGGTGCGTCCGGCTGTGGTGGGCTTGGTGTAGGTGGCTCTGGCGACGAAAGGCCGCCCTCGTCTTCACTGTCCAGAACCTCGGTTCTCTGCTCCCCTCGACCCGTCGCCCGCTCCTTCGGCGGTCCATCCTCCGCCTTCTGCCCTCCAGCCTCTCGATCGTGTCGAGCCGGCGCACTCTCCGCCACAGTAACAACCTCCTCGACCTCCCTCAGAACCTCCCACAGCCCTTCAACATCAAACACCCGCGCAATCGACACCCTCTCCAGACACCCCCCCACCCTGCTCTCCAGATCCTGCATCCCCCCCTCGAGCCCCGCCAGAGCCAGCTGCCCAACAATCGCACCCCTCAACTTCGGCAGCAGCACCGCCGCCGGCAGCGTCGTAACCACCACAGCTCTCGCCGCCGACTGGGTAGCCAACAGACGCGCCACAGTCTGAAGACCAATCTATGCCGTCGTCAACACCTCCTATAATAAATCACCTGGAGGGAAATGAATGGATCGTTCGACATACCAAAACCCCCACCTCCTCCCCCTCGGCACTCACGCCCACGACGGACCCGCGCTCGAACCCGCCCAGCAAAACATAGTCGTCCAGCTCGCTGCAGCCCGTCGTTATCGGGTTCCCCCTGCCGGCGAGGACTTCTTTTCGGGCGAGCTCGCGGTCGAGCAGCAGGGAGGCGGGGAGCGGGGAGAGGGGGAAGTGACTTGAATAAGAGTTGCTGGCCTCTTCTTGGGAGTGGGAGAGGGGTGGTGGTGGTGCATGCGTGGGTGTGGGCATGGTTAAAGAGGGAGGGTTTGTTTTTTGGGGAGTTGACGGATATATCGTTGTAGAGTCACGGTGTTGTGGTGATGGTTGGTTGGGTGTTCGATTTTAGTAAGGCATCGATGAATTACAGCCAAGGTGGGTTCAAGTTGCTGCTTGATGCAATTCGTAGATATACGCCCCATTTGACCGTTTTCGATATTTGGCGTTCGATGTTCCGGTTCTATATTTCAGGTTGGCGGTTAGCGATTATTTGGATTCCAAGATCGGGATTGCGCTCTTGCCTGTTGCTAGGTCTGCTGTGGTTGATACCTGAGGCAGGGCATTTCACAACACCAAACAACAGCTCTCGTTATCATGATGTGTATATTCACTCAACCCCTTGAAAAGTGCGACTTAAGAAACCCGATTGCGACAACATGGAGCGGTATGAATCAATGATGGGCGCTTTCGGTTCAGGTTACCTTACCCATCACTCGCGACTTGACAGGCGGCCCCTGTAGCAAACCCGTGGCAGTTACTGGACGTCAAGAACCACGATCATGTTTATTCTTCCACGCACCGCAATGAAACACCCAACCACCTCCGTCGAGCATCAACAAAACCACCTCTATATCCCAACCGCCCCACCCGATTGATACCCATCGCAAGATCCACGCGTTCATTCACCCCCCGTTTCAAGCCCCTGAGCAGCACCCCGATAGAGATGTGATCAGCCCTCGCGATCAGCACCCATCCATCCACACACACGCGCCCCCTGAACCCCTGAGTTCAACAGAACAGAAAAAAGACCATGACTTCAAATCATTACAACAATACTCAATTCAATCTGCCAATGAAAGCGACGCTGAGAGAGCTAGCTCACAACAGGGACAGACGGCTCAAAGAACAAGGACAGAACGACCGACCGACCGTGCAAGAAGAAACTCGCAGGCCCCCAAACCAAAACCCCCTCCCCTTTCTCCGGAAAACCCGCCTCATCATCAAGTCCCCCGAGAAAAAAAGAAGGGGGTGGGTAGGTGGGCTGGGCTATGTACATAAACAAGGCCCCGAGACCAAAGCGAGTTCCACCGCCGCTGCCGGCTGCCTGCCAGCCTGCACCGTCTGACCAAGAGTTGATCCATGATATTATATGGCGAGGCAGTCATCAGCCGCCCGCCATTCTTTGCCTCCCGGATTTGTCGTCGCGCCAGTGACCGCGGGGAAACAGAAGAGGAAAAAAAAGCCACAACGTGACAGTGTAACCATGTTCTTAGGAAACTCCAGAGCGTCCCAACACCAACCAAATACGTCCGTAGAAAACCCTGTATCGTGAGCTGCGACAAGAGACCGCAAGCCAAAGACCCCCCGGGTCGAGTGGTCTGTCCCCGTCGAGGGTATTTGCCGCGTTGAGAGATAACCGTCAAGAAAAGTAGAATCCGCGGCAAGTCGGCGTTGAAGAGATGCGCCGGTGACCGCAGTTAGCGTGACTGGGATAAGATGGGACTGAACCCCCAGCCGTTCACCAGCCTCGCTCCGATTGCCCAGCGACTCTTCTAAACCGCCGTCCCAGGCACGGGGGTGGCATCCGCATCACCTGCGGCAGGAACCGGGCGCTGGCGTCTTCCCTTCAGACTCTTCATGCGGCCCAGGATCCCGCTCGCCTTCGGCTGAGCGTCTTCGCCCCCGGTGGCGTCCGTCGTCGACCTGCGCTCCAGGCTAGGCCCGCCCCTGGGGCTCGTAGGCGAGACCTTGCTTCCGTTGGTCTCCGTCTTGCGCATCGTAAAGTCGTCCTCGCCCTTGCCGGGTCCGTATTCGGAGAAGAAAGGACTGCGTTCCGACAATGAGGCAGAGGCCGGCCCGCTCTGGGAAGGGGACCGGCGGGAGCCGTAACCATCGGGGTGGGTGGCCCGGCCCGAAGGCTGGAAGTCGCGGCCGCCGCGGTTCATGTTGCGGAACCGGTGAGCGAGGGACTTCTTGCGCTGGAGGCCCTCGCCCATGACCTCGGCAGCCAGCTCCTCCTCGCGCTTCTTCTGGATGGCCGTCCGCGCGGCCGGTGTTCCCTCGAGGAAGGTCGATGTGCCAAGACCCAGCGACTCGTCGCCGTGCAAGACGTTGCCGCGCATGAGTGGATCGAATACGGGCGTCTCCTTGGTCGGGGCCGAGAAATCCGCGCCGGCCCTGTCCTTGCCGCCCCGAGCCCACTCCTTGAATGCTTCGTCGTCTTGCTGCCCCATGAACATGGCATGGTCAGGCCGAGCATTCAACGGCCCAGCCCCGCCGAGGGTGTTGTTCAGTGAATCCTTGGGGAAGGCTTGCATCGGTGCGCGCCGGCTGCCTTGCCTGTTTCGGTGCGGGTTGAGGGCGTCGAAGGGGCCGTCGTGGTGGAAAACTGCCACACATGTCAGCAAAATACTCTTGAAACGGCACCGGGCGATGCCACCTACTTCCGGACCCGTAGATGCTAGTCGCGTCCAGCTGGTCGATAATGTCAATCTTGCGACTGCCAGGCTTCTTTTCCCTGTTCTCACGATCGCGGTGGCGGCGCTCACGCTCGCGCTCCCGCTCGCGCCGCCTCGCGTCGCGCTGCTTTCGCTCCTCCTCGGTCATGATCTTATCAGCGTCCATTATCGACGATTCCGAGTTTCTGCGAGGCCGCCTGTCCTGGCGCCGCTGCGGCGAACGAGAGGGGTCCGGCCGACCGCCATTTTCTTGCATCTTCCGGGCGCGAAGTGCCTCCTCCTGCGATCGGGTTGGGCGATGGTTGGGTGGTGGGCCCCTCCGATTGGGCGGCGGCGCGCCCTCGCGGTACGGAGGGGGCGGACCGCGACGACCTGTCGGCGGTGCCGGGGGCTTTGCGGCGTCGGGCCGCGGTGGCGCATCCTCTTTCTTGGACGAGGACTCCTCGAGCGTCAAGGAACCCTGCGCGAATCATGATTAGACCATGTCTCGGGTGTGGCGGGTGCAAGACACCGGCGGGCGGACGGCGAGGTCCGAGAACGGGAAGGACGTACAAAGATCTCCTCGGCCGTGAGAGACGGCCTCTTGTCCAACGACATGGTTTCCGACGCAGATCGGATGTTGGAGAGGCTGGACCGGCTTGCGATGGCGGGGTCGAGAAACGGGTTGCGCGAAACAGGTCGCGGCGGCGGGTCGTCGAAGGGCGAAGCCGGGCTGTGTGCCGAAGTGGGCGATACGGCGCGATTGCGGAAAGGGTTGTTTGAAGAAAGGTTCAACGACAACCCAGCTGATCGCTGGTCTAAATGGGAGTCAGCGATCGAGTCGGCAGGGAAGAACAGGTTCGGCCGTCGGCACCGTGCATGCGAATGACGACGGTGATGGGAACATGAAACAGCAATCTCCTTAGCATGACACAACAGGCTCAATCGCAGAGCGAACCGATGGATATGCCCAGGCGCCAAAGGAGCCCCTTGGGCACGAAAACTGGGAAGCGGGATGCGACCGACCAGGCACAGCCTGCGAGGATCTTCTCCCTTCTCTGCTTGCGTCTGCCGCCACTGACAGGCAGCGCCGCGGCGTCTGCATCCGGAGAATGGCACAGGCGGGTATATGAATGGCTGGGCGGTGCTCACCTTGCTGCGAATCCGCCATGATGGGCAGGCGATGGCAAATCCGATGATGGGGGTTTTGGCGGATGCGGTGTTTGGCTGGCGCGGGCCGCCGTTTGCGTGTCAGGTCGGGTCGATGCTGCCCTGTGCGACCGTGTCAAAATGTCGGGGGTCGAATTCCTTTGACCAGGGCCGGCGTCATACCAGTGGGGATAAGGAGGGTTTCTTCAGACAGCGGGTCGTTCCCGTCGTGGGTCCGTCTCAAACGCGCCTTTCGTTCGTTTGCGGCGGGGAAAACGGGTTTGCGTCGACCGAATGAGCCAGCAAAGCGCCGCCAATAACGTTGAATGGGCTCGGCACTGCTAAGTGCTCAGGCTCTGCGCAGCCACGCGGGTCGAGATCGGACGAACAATGGCCGCGCGTCTCGAAGCTTGGTTGGGGTTGGGTTCCGGGAGCAGCGCGGCGGCCTCGGGTTGAGCACGCGGTGCTGGCAAATCGACTGTCGACTGGAGACGCCCGAATGCCGAAATGCCGTTCGGCAATATGGACTATGGTATCCTTTATCTCGCGAGTCGGTTGCCCTTCAGCACGAGAGATTATGTCTGCGCCTTGCGAGCTTGCGATAGGTAGGTTGGGCGGTGTTGGAAGCGATCTCGCTCAACACGCGTGGGTGTTGCTGCGGGGAGGGGGGCTAGTTGAGCAATTCCCAACACTCGAGTTTTTAGGGGTTTGGAGATTGGATAGGAGCGCCTCCAGAGCGGGCGTGGATCGGCGTCAGGTGTCGCGATTTACACTTAGGTGACAGCGCTAACGGACCCGGCGGGGGCAATTCGTTTTCCTGTGCAACAGTCCGGCTGGCAGTTTTCGTCCACCGGAGCCAGAAGGAATTGCGACCGGCGGGAGAGCAGTTCCAGCTTTTGGACTCTGTGCTCTTCGGCTAGGTGGTGTTTGTGGATCGGTGGAGATGGGGGGTGCGGGCGACGCCGAGAAGCGCAGCGGTGTGCATGCGGCGGGGAGTGCCCGGCTTGGTTGGGGGGATGGAGCGGAGGGCGCGCCGGATGGCAAGATGCTTCAATAAAAACAATGGCAGTGCAAGACGCAGGTGTTGGCGACGTCGAGAGAGTGGTTAAGAAGAGAGAGAAACAAACACATTCGAGGGCTTGGAGGTCACCAGCGCAGGGACGAGCCAAGCACACATCCCCATGCTCTTTCTCTGCTGGGTGCGAGTTAGTTTGTGGAGTGAACCACGAGCCATGCCCGTTTGGGTTCGCCTCCACGCTCGGCCGGACCCAGTCAAGCCACTTTCTCGATTGCCCCTGGCCAAATGCCCGCAGCTGCAGGGACCGAGATCCGACGAACCGTCTTGCAACCTCAACTCCCTAACTAAGAACGAAGGGAGCCACCGTTGAAGGAAGCCGTGATACCAGGCTTGTGCTTCATGGCGAGAGGCGAGATTGGCTGTTGAGCAGCTGATGGCACCCCCTCCGATTCTTCACCTTGGGTCGACGAAGATCCCACCTTCGTGGGCGCTGCCTCTGGTTGCATCGCGCAAACGCACTCAGGCCCTCGGCACTACACTGTGTAGGATCAACGTGAGGACCACCGGTGATTTTGCCCCTGGCCATCTCCCGATGTCTCCACCGCAAAGCTGGGGCAACAAACAGAAACGGGAGAAACCCGCGATGCAACCAGAGAACATAGCCGCGATCGTATATAGGGGGACTCGATTTCATGCCTTTTCCGAAACATCCTCCTTACATTTCCCAGGCCATGCGAAGGGAGGTGAGATGTCCCTCCTCGCAGCAACGTCAGTCACCCGATAGCCTAGGTAGGGCAAAGGGGAAGGGATTCTCTGTTCTCCACATCTTAATTTGAAGCCAACGAACAGCGAGTTTGCCCCACAAACGCGAAGTGAGTGCAATTAAAGCTGCCGGAACCGCTCTGCGCTCGACCGCTTCCGTCTTGCCTCTCATGCATGTTGTTAGGCCCTGGAATACGGATATCCAGGAAACTCGACATGCTTGCAGCGGGAAGGAGATGGAGACCCCTGACCACGAAGCAGGGGAACTGCAGAAAAGGGGTTGTGTTTCCGATGCCGCTGCCCCGCCTGACAGATGCAGGCTGTGGGGTTAGGTATAGTTACCCCTGGAGATGAGCTGAGATGAGGTCGGGTTACAAGGGACTTAACAACCTTGGGGAGCTTCTAATTTTTGACCAAGTGAGGAATGCTTCCAACTTGTTCCTAGTTCTTGGGTCCCTGAAAGTGCGTCTTGCTGTTTGATGAATCATCTTACAGCCTCTTCTTCAACCTCATACAGGTTGGTCTGCTTGCCTACATATGAGCTTGCCTCGGTTTCGCTTCTTCTGCCGCCGGCCACACAGAGACTTCGATTATTCGGTGGCTAGGATAGGAAAGAGGTTTGCATGAGCCCTCGTGATGCTTGCCCTGAGAGGTTCGAGTATTGGGCGCTATCGTCGAACTGGTTCAGCTCTAGGTCGTGAACTAGACGCTTGCTGGAAGGCAATGAATGAGGCTTTCGATCAAGGGTGAGGATTTCTGCTTGGAGAACACGGATAACGGGTTCACACTCGGGGAGTTCGGGACTGTCCGACGAGGCCCCTCAACCATGGGAGGTTAGCCCTGCGGGACGCTAGATTCAGTGCAGAGAATTATTCCATTCCTCTACTCCCTTCAGTGGCGACTCGCGCGTATTGCTGGCGCCGACGTACTTGATACTCAACTCACAACCGACAAACTGGCCGAGTCCTCAACCATGTCCTCAACTCCATGATACAATGTAGATACAGTTCAACCCATGTTTGTTTGTTAGCGCGAGACGCTTGATATATCCTTGACTTTACGAATTAGGTTAGAAAAGAAGCACAATAATAGAAAAAAAGAAAGAAAAGAGGTATGGCTCTGACGATAGAACCTGGAGCGAGACCACTTTCTCCCCAATGTCAGGCGCTAACGACCAGACAAGGGGGGGACTGTATAGACATGGCAAAGCAGAGGGACAGAGGAACTATGCGGCAAGCGGTAAAAGCCCCGCGAGTCTGAGACAACCCGTTTGTCACTGTCAGCCGGGCGGTGAGAACGGGAACCGATCAAGGAAAGCCCGCGTATCGTCTGTTGATACGCGTCAGCATGTCCTACCAGCCGAGCTCCGGCAGGCTACACGAGCATCGACAGCAACGACTTGGCAGCGGTGGCTGGACAGAGGGGTATGGCATCTCCGGACGCTCGGCCGGGAACAGCCGTAAAAGCCATGGGAGCTGACATCTGAAATGCGCGGATGCCAACCTCGAAAGTCTTTATGTAATACCGATCGGACGTCCAAGTCAGATATCCGAGATCGACGCCCGGCGGCCCCGGTCAGCGGCCACACCGACGGGCACTAACTCCGCCCGGCTGACTGGCCGGATCTGAGGCCGAGACAGCGGCCCGCGGCCTAGCTCCAATGACGTGACGGACTCGGCGGAGGTGGCGCCGGTGCACATGGACTCGTCTTTGTTGGCATATCTCGAGGCTTTGGTTAACGTGGGCAACCCAAGGAAACCTGCGTAGGATCCCAGGGGACGCAGCTGGTTGAATGCAAGGCAGGTTCGGTGATATTTTCCCATTGCTCGTCGTTTTCTTGGTGGGACGAGGCGGTTCTGTGGAGCTGCCGACGTGCAGCACTCTGGTCCAACACCAGGGCCCCGCGAGCAGTCGGGCGCGGACGAAGGAGTAACACAACCTGAGGCGTCCACTGCGGATTCGATCCGATCGTTGTGTGCCGTACCATGCCCGAGAAGCTACCTGGTCCCCAGGCCAGCCAGCCAGTCATGCCTGTGCTGCTCTGGCCCCGGCGAAGAATCAGTAGGTGGCTACGGTGGCGGACAGACCGAGAGACGTGGACGGACGGATCGCTGCAGTGCAGGCTGCGGTGAACCTCAGAATATTGAGATTTCAGGTCATCTGGATCCTGTCAATGTGGGGCGCGGCCTGGTGGTTGGCTCAACTGAGGGCTGGCTCGCAATCAACGAAGGGCGTCTGCACCTTTTTAGCGTGGCGGCTTGCGACAGCCAGCGGCGGATCATGGGATCTAGAACCCCGGGTTTGCCGCCTGACGCCTTTCGCATGAGTTCCCATCCAGGCACTTTTGCACCCCTTTTGCCATCTCTCTTGTCGCTTGGGGGCAATCTGCTTCCGGATTATGCCACCGCCCTCGGCGCCCTGCGGCGAAGAGAAGAGACCCAGTCCGGCCACAATACCGTATTACACAGTGTGTGTTTCGCGGCCCGCCTTGCCTCCGCTCCACAAATCGTGACGCCCTAAGCGCGGCCCTGGATGCCAGCACTTCTTTGGGCCCTTTCTGGCGGGAATGCCGTGCGCTTTGATGCCCTGTTTGAAATGCGACAGATGCCCAGGTGTTGGACATGTACTGACCCAACATGTCGGGTCCTCTGCCAGCATCATGTTTGTGGCACCCGAGCGGGCAACTGATGCTTTGGGGCAGGTCCTTCTGAGCGGCCATGGAGGGGGCGGTTTGGATAATGCAATCAAACTGCCTGCTCTGCGGTTGCTGGTCGACGGATAGTTGCTTCCTGGCTGGCCGATGGTTCCGCTTGCGTGTCTGCCCGCCAGAGACACGCCTTTCCCGACCAAGAGCCTCGTGACAAGCCTGTGAGACGGTTGAAACGTGTGTCCGCAAAACCCCATCTCCCTCCTGTGGCGTGTCCAGATCGTGATTGTGTGTAAACCGGTTCGAGACCGGGTGGTGCCCTGCCACGCTGGCACGGCTGGTCTGGATCGAGACCATTGGAAGGCTCAGAGGCAGCAGATGAGGGGAGGGGCTGAAGTGGAAGCATCGCCAGCGGCCCGCATCACCCTGCTGGATTGGGCCTCTTCTGCCTGACAGGCGCAGGGATTGCCTCCAGCTTGGCGCCTGGTTGCCGGCTCGCACTGTGCAAGCGGCGCCCCCGTTAGCGCAAGCGCACTGTGGAGCGATTTCCTTGGCCGCGGCAAGGCCAGCGACTGGGTGCCCGCGAGGCCCCTGCAGGCATTCCCGGCTCGCGCCCTCTGCCCGCTGCCCAGCTCGCATGCACCCATCAAAGCCAGGTTGTTGGGCCCCAGTCCCTTTCTCACCACAGTTTCTCTCCTCTCCTGCTTTTCCCTTCTCCAAACCCGACCCATCGCTCTCCGCCTTTCCTCACGACAGGAGCGAACAGGTTCATTCTGAGGGTAAAGCCGCACTCCGCTCATGCAACTCCTTTTTCGCATTTGGATTTCCGTCTAATCTCCGCCGCAGGTTGCCTGGCATTTCCTGCAGCCGGCTTCTGATTCTCGTTTGCCACCATTTCAGTTCCGGGCGGCATTAGAAATCCTCCTCTCGCCGACCGATTCCCGGGCAGCTTTCCCATCCTGCATCGCATCACATCACATACCGAAGCGCCGCATTTTGACAGGTAAGCAGATTCTCCGCCCGGTTTCATTTTGTTTTATTTTTCGCTCGCAAGCCATCCTCTTTGCGTGTTCCCGATAAAGGGCTCATTCCCAGGACCGAGTTCTTGGCGGCGACGAGCTTGTAGTCATCTTTCGCCGCCGTCAGCTTGAGGCAACACTTGACCGCCATCCTGCATTTAACCACTAAACCGGGCTGAATCATGTCCCGCTTGCTGCTTCACTTTTGCCCGATTACATGAAGCAAGGCTAACGCTTTTTGCATCCAGCAGCTTCGCATCGCCCGCCCGCAACTTAGCGCCAACAACCCACGATTAAGGAAGTCGCGCAAACCCAGTCTACAAGATGACGACGATGGTACGGACCCCGAATATCACATTTGATTTGAGCGGCATCCACGCTGGCTTCTGCCCCCATCGAGAACCGCTCCCTGCTCTTGGGCCATCATCTCGCGATGGTGACCAAGATAGGCGGTGTGGCAGCGGTTGCGTGGTTTCGCCATGGTTATTTGGTTGGGCTGGATTGATTACTAACAAGAAATAGGATCTTCGCGTCGGTAACAAGTACCGGATCGGTCGCAAGATCGGTTCGGGGTCGTTCGGCGATATCTACCTGGGCACCAACATCATCTCCGGCGAGGAGATTGCCATCAAGCTCGAGAGCGTCAAGGCGAAGCACCCGCAGCTCGAGTATGAGGCTCGCGTCTACAAGTCGCTCGCCGGCGGCGTCGGCATCCCGTTCGTCCGCTGGTTCGGTACCGAGTGCGACTACAACGCCATGGTTCTCGACCTCCTTGGACCCAGCCTGGAGGACCTGTTCAACTTCTGCAACCGCAAGTTCTCGCTCAAGACGGTGCTGCTGCTCGCCGACCAGCTGATCTCCCGCATCGAGTACATCCACGCCAAGTCGTTCATCCACCGCGATATCAAGCCCGACAACTTCCTTATGGGCATCGGCAAGCGTGGCAACCAAGTCAACGTGATCGACTTTGGTCTGGCCAAGAAGTACCGCGACCCCAAGACGCACTTCCACATCCCGTACAGAGAGAACAAGAACCTAACGGGCACGGCCCGCTATGCTTCCATCAACACCCATCTGGGTGTCGAGCAGTCTCGCCGTGACGACATGGAGTCGCTCGGCTACGTCATGCTCTACTTCTGCCGTGGCTCGCTCCCGTGGCAGGGCCTGAAGGCTGCCACCAAGAAGCAGAAGTACGACCGCATCATGGAGAAGAAGATGACGACCCCCACCGACGTTCTGTGCCGTGGCTTCCCCAACGAGTTCGCCATCTACCTGAACTACACCCGGTCGCTCCGCTTCGACGACAAGCCCGACTACAGCTACCTGCGCAAGATCTTCCGCGACCTCTTCGTCCGCGAAGGCTTCCAGTACGACTACGTCTTCGACTGGACCGTCTACAAGTACCAGAAGAATGCGCAGGCCATCCAGCAGGCCGCCGGCAACACTGCCCAGGCTGCCCAGGGCGATCCCAAGGACGCCCAGCAGGCCGCCGCCCGCAAGGAGACGCAGCAGGCGCTGCCTCGCGGCACCCGGAAGCAGATCACCGGCGAGACCCCGGATACCAACCGCGCCGTCGGCGGAAGCGACAGGATGTGAGTGACTTACCAAGCCTAGCCCAAAAGCATTCCTAGTAAGGAATCATATTTCCTTCTCGAGTTTGGTGTGTTCATTAACGCTGGCCGGAGGGACAATGCTGACATGGAATGCTGACGATCAGTTTGCGATAAATAGGCTGCGCTCAGCTGCGAGAGCTCAGGGCGCTGGCCCCGGATACGCTTCCAAACAGTACCGGCCCATGGACTGAAGCACTGAAGGGCAATCGGATTGACGCCTCCTTCGGGCTGTATGAGTTTGTTTCTCGTCGACTGGCTGGGCGGGCCCTTTTGCGGGTTTCGTCATGAGCATCTGGACCCTATGCAGAAGCAGCTGTGCTCTGCCGAGACCGGATCAGCATCGATAACAGATACACGCCCCTCAACACCACCATCTCGGACTGCTTTTTCTCCCCCCTCATTTCCTTCGACATCTCAGCACTTCATGACGTCTATTTGGCTCGGATGACCCCTGGTCTGGCGCGCCGTCAGGTGGATTTGGCCCTATGGTCAGCCGCTTGGCTCGCTGTTCGGATCGGGGTCTACCGAACGGCATGTCCGGCACTCTGATCTTCTCGGGGTGTCGCTTGGGGGGCAGCCGTGGTTTGGGGCAGCGTATTTCAGCGCCGCAGGGTTGAGAGCAATGGTCAGCGACGAGAGAGGACCTTGATTCGACATCGACTGTTTGGAGCAGTCGCTTCTCGGGTCCCTCGTCATAGGAGCTCGGCCAATTGCATAATTCACAGCACGCTCCGCTCATCCCCCCCTTGTGTTTGTTTTCTTTTTAGTCTTGCATTTTTCCTTCGACTCTGCATTTCATCGCACCGGGACTCGCTTGTGGGGAGGTAACAGGGGACGAGGCGATTCCTGGCTTGGGCGCGGTGGGGTCGGTGGAGACAACGGCCAGTCCTGCTTCCAGCCATGATGTCGATGATGGATCTTGGCCGGTAACGCCAGGGCACAAAGTCATGGCTGAGGGGTTGGGATAGGCACGGTTGGAAGATTGGTCATGGCTGCTGCTCGAGGATGGGCGGGGGAAGAGTTGACCGGCACGGAAGAGGAAAGACTGGAGGCGGGTTTACCCGTGAGGGATCTCACCACCTTTTTCGGCCAGCCGACGGCTTCCAACGCAGCCTTCTAGTGGCGATGGACGTCGACTTCTCCGCTCTTCTCAAGGCGCCATGCTATCACAATCGGAGAGGCCGGTCGCGGACCGCAGCTGTGCCCGGTTCCGGGTACATGCCGTCAGCTCGCGATGTTGACCGGTCTGGGGTGCTGGCAAATAATGCATGCCTAGTAGTCTCATTAATTTCAGTCGCGTTTTGCTTTTATGCCTCACATCTCGTACACCACGGTGACTCAGTAACGTAAAAAGGTCCTCATCGGTTCTGCAAGGTGAGGATTAGCGCCGTGCTCAGCCTCTCGCGGGACATGTAAAAGTCGGGGTTGGGAGGCTGTACAGCTGAGGGCGCACTCGTCTCCCTTGTTAGACCCAGACTGATGACCCGGGCGTCAACGGAGGAATACCCATATAAAGATGGCGGCACCCGTAACAGGGAGCAGAAATGCTGGACAGCCTTGCCCCCATACCGCTGCCGAGCCGGTCCTTTGTCACCGCCTGCCCGTTTCTAGCCCTCCCCGCCCCTCCCCCGCGCTCCCTCGAGTATCCAGACCCCTGCCGGTACTTGAGCAAAACGGCACAATTCGCCGTTTCGCAGCCCAACCACCTCGCACCGTTTGATGTCGATGGGTCTCGGGATGAAGTCGCCCAAGGCTTCCTCCGCCAATGCTGTAGCCATGGCGCCGTCAACGCTCGACCTGTTCATTCTCACCTTCAACTGCGCAAAGACCTTGATCAACCCTCCCGTCTTCGCCGCGCATCTCCATGGCGCGCTCTCGCAGAATGCCACGGGTCTACCGGACCTGGTTGTCTTGTAAGTTGGCGAATACCTACCTACCCCTGCGGGAGGATGGTCGCGTGCCCACGATGAGATGCGACGAGGAGCGCGACACTCCGGAGCCCGGGTCCGGGGTGGCGAGGCGTCCTCCGCGCAGTCTGCGCCTCTTGTATTCCGCATGCTTACCTGTCGTCGTCCGCCCATAGCTCGCTCCAGGAGGTAGCACCGCTCTCGTACGCCTTCATCGGCTCCTACTTCCTGAGCCACTACTACGCCCGCTTCGGGGAGGCGCTCAACCTCGCTTCGGCGAAAGTGCTTGCGTCAGCCGACGGCAACGACGATGGAGATGCCTCTCGCTCAACCGACGAGGCGGCGGCGGCCGGTTCGCGGGGGAGGACGCCGCCGCCGCCGCCGTACACGCTTGTGCGCGCCAAGAACGTCGGCATGACGGCCATCCTCCTGTACGCGCGCGACCCGGCCTCGATACGCAAGATCGAGGAGGCCGAGTGCGGCTTCGGCGCGGCAGACATGGGCAACAAGGGCGCCGTCGGGCTGCGCGTGATGTGGAGCACCAGCGGCGACCAGGCCGACGGCGGCGGCAAGACGACCGAGCTCACCTTTGTGGCCACCCACCTCGCGGCCATGGAATGGAACCTCAAGAAGCGCAACGCCAACTGGCGCAGCATCGTCGCCGGCCTCACCTTTGCCAACCCGCGCACCATCCTCCCGGCCGGCGTCTTCCCCGCCAACCAAGCCGCCGCCCCGACCCCGGACCGCTCCGGCGCCGGCGACGTTGCCCCCCGCCTCCCCACGGGCGACAGCCCCGACCCGAGCGAAGAAGAGCCCGAGGCCGACGACGCCGAAGAAGAAGACACCCACCCCCTCCTCCCCAACACCAACGACGAGTCCTCCCCCCTCCTCTCCCCCGCCACCCTCGCCGCCCTCCACTCCATCTCCATCTACAAACCCACCTCGCACCTCTTCATAGCAGGCGACCTCAACTACCGCATCAGCGCCACCACCCCCCCACCCCAATCCCCCTTCCCCTCCTTCGACCCTGCCTCCCCCAATTTCTACCCGGCTTTCCTCCCGCGCGACCAGCTCACGCGCGAGCGCCTGGCAAACCGCACTCTGCACGGCCTGTCTGAGGCGGAGATTACGTTCGGGCCGACGTACAAGTTCGATGTCCTCCCCCCTGACGGGGCAGACGATGCGGAGAATGAACGGGCGGTGAGGGAAGGGGGGAGGGTCAATGGCGTGGCCGAGGTGCCGTGGCGGTTTGCGCCGCATCGTTGGCCCGGGTGGTGTGATCGGGTGTTGTATTTGGATGTGCCGCGGTGGGTTTCAGGTAAGGGTAAGAGTAAGAGGAAGGTGGAGGTGGGTGCGTATGATGCGCTGCCGGTAGTGGAGAGCAGTGATCATAGGGCCGTGTTTTTCAGGGCGAGGGTGCCTGTCCTGGGGGAGGGGGAGATGATGCCCCCTGCCGAGGGTGAGGATGAGGAGGAGGCAGAGGTGGTGGGAGAGGGAGGGTTGGTGGATCCGCGCGTGAGGATGCCTGTGCCGGTGGACGTGCATGCGTGGGAGAGGCGGGCGGTCGCGAGAAGGAAGGAGATGGTGGTGGGTTGGACGGGGTTTGTGTGGAGCACGCGGGAGGGCGCCGTCTTGCTGGCTACGGTGCTGGCCCTGGGGGTGGGGAGTTGGTGGTTGTTGCGGGTTTGGTGAGGGTGAGGTGGGCGTGCGGAGATGGAGTTGGGTTTGGGCTGGGTTATGGATACCTATATACGGTGTGAAGAGGACTCGAGTTTCGGATACGACAGTATGCATTTGTATCTTTTGTTCGTTTGTTTGTTGGGTCGGGAGGGTAGATGGACGTGGATAGCATTATGCCCATGTTGCCCTAAACTCTTCTCATGATCTTGATGTCGTCGATAGGCGGGCAACATGCTTGGGATACCCGACCATTACTTGAGACACAGGACGATCTTTTCTCGCCGGTGAGCCTCTGTCATCTTGATTGCACAGGACACATGGCCAAGTGTAAGCGTAGAGCAATTCTAGGTGGTTAAAGTTGAAAGTATATATGCTTGGGTTCAACTTGGGACTAGTCTCGAGCCAGGTTATATCTTGAGTTCAAGAACATGGAAAGGGCCGCTATATCTCTCTTGGCGGGGGCCACTGGATGGACAGAACGGCTTCTTGTACATATAGCAACTTAATCGTTTCGCTATGGGGCTTCTACGGCAGTTTGTAGGTCCTCAGTCCTCCTCTCCAAGCAGTGACAGCCTCTCCCTTGCACCCATAACAGTACCCATAACAATACATGGCAACGCCTGCATCACCCCTCTCCTCCGTTGATACACCCGCCCAATGTTTGTACCACATACACATGCTCCAACCGCTCAGACCCAGAACGCCGATCACCCCTCCGGTAACGCACAAAATGCCGCCCGCTCTGTGTCTGGTACTGGCCAGGAAATATGAACCAAAACGAAACTTTCGTCTCCAGGACCGTCTCCATGACCAGCAGAAATTGTGAACCCCTGCTGCAAACCCCCCTCCCCCCCCCAAACCGGGTATTCGCACCGCAAACCAAGAAGAAACAGCCAACCAACCCAAAACCAGCGCGAACCAGCGTCTTCATACCAACCACCCGTACCTCTCCTCACCCCCCCTCCACCTCCAACCCCACCCCTCAAAAGTCCTTAAAATACTCATCATACCTCCCCGCCAACTCATCGGTATACTCATCCTTCGTGGCGTCCTCCTCAGGGTAGATATCGAAGCACTGGGCGTCACCCGGGTACCTAACGGGCGGGATGATGGGCCCGCGGTGGCGCTTCTGGTAGACGGCGTCCCAGTTGACGCCCGCGAAAAAGGGGTGGGCCTTGACCTTTGCGGCGCCGCCCGAGATGTTGCCGAGGCGGCGGGAGCGGTCGACGGTGCAGAACTGGCGGATGATGTCCTTTGCTGCGTCGCTGATGGGGGGGTCTTGGGGGAAGACGACTGGTTTTTCGACGATCCTGCGGGATGGTTAGACGGGGGATGGAAGGGTGGGTGGGGGAGAGGAGGAAAACGTACTGCTTGTAGATCTCGATGGGGTTCTGGTGCCAGAAGGGCGGGTAGCCTGTGAGGAACTCGTAGATGAGGATGCCCAGCGCCCACCAGTCGACGGCGGTGGTGTGGCCCTTGTTATGGATCACCTCGGGCGCCAGGTACTCGGGGGTGCCGCAGAGGGTGTAGGTCTCGACGGGGTGGCCGGACTCGTTATTTCCCAGCCGCTTGGCGAAGCCAAAGTCGACGAGCTTAATGTGGCCCTCGGCGTCCAGCAGCAGGTTTTCGGGCTTCATGTCCCGGTAGGCTATCCCCCCCAGCTGCTCGTGCAGGTGCTCGAGGATCAGCACGATCTCGGCGGCGTAGAAGCGGGCCATGCCCTCGTCGAAGCGGCGGAACTTGCGCAGGTAGGTGAAGAGTTCGCCGCCGGGCACGTAGTCGAGGAGGATGTAGAGGAAGTCGTGGTCTGAAAAGGCGCCGGCATATTCGGTGATAAACGGGTGGCCTCGTACGTCGGACAGGATTTGTCGCTCGTGGCGCACATGGTCAATCTGCTTCAGCTTGATTACTGTGGTGGGTTAGCATTGATGGCCTTGCGCCCAGGGCCCTTGGACAAGCCTACCATCGGTCTTGCGCAGTATCTTGAGCGCATACACCCTGCTGCGGTCGGCTTCGGTGCCGTGGGATGGCCGGACAAGGCAAACGCGGGCAAAGGTCCCTGACCATGGGTGTAAGTGGCTGCGCGGCTTGGCCGAGTTGAGAAGAGGTTGGGCATGTACCTGTTCCTAATGTCCGCACCTTGACGAAGTCGCTCACGGACAGCTTCCTGGATGCTACATCAAAGGGCTCGTCGTCAAAGTCTCTTTGTGGTGGCTGTGATTGCTGTTGCTGCTGCTGGGCGTTGCTGGCCGCCCTCAGCGCGGCTGCTTGCAGGGGGTGAAGCCCAGGCGGGATCGCCTGTGAGTGCGCGACCGTTGCCGCCATTGTGCTAATCGGCAGAGACGGTGTGTAGTTGGTCGGGCTGTAAGTGAGGCGCGTACAGGAGCACCCTGGTTATAAGCAGCGGCTGGTCTCCACGGGTCCGTCTCGTTGGGCTGCTGCCGTGTTCCCACGTGGTGTGTACTGTGTAGGGTAGCTTGCTGGCAGGTGATTGCGGGGCAACAAAGATGGACTGGAAGAGTCCCAAGCAGGCACAAGCTTGTCCCGCGCCTTCACAGGGAGTTGGTGGTGGTATAAAGAAAGATCGGGGTGAGCTGAGGCGTGGTTGAGCCGAAGATGAGATCGGAATCGAAGAAGCCAGGCCCCGCGGTTGCATGGATCTGCCGAGGCTACGTGGAGCGGCTTTTGACGAAGAGGGGACGGACGATTAACAATATGGACAATGGATGAATCACGGAGTGCGTCCCCGAGTCCAGTTCGCGGCTTGGGGCTCGCGGGGTTTAACAGCGTGGGGTAGGGGGCAGGGGGGAGGGTTTGAGGAAGGCGATCCGAGGCGCTGTGCGCACGCCAATTGCTGGAGAGCTTGGCAGGAGGAAGCGGCGGATGACGTTGGCGTTGCAGGACAGGCGGACCCTCAAATATCGCCAAATCCCGGAACCGAGTTGCTGGGCATCGGGGCAGTGGATAACTAGGTTATGGAGCCAGCCGGAAGAGGGCGTCAACAAACAGCAAAGTCGGCAAAAAGGGAGCGTTGGAGGTCTGAATGTTTGCTCACTTGCTGCGGCCACACATGCCGAAGCAAGCTTTCAAAAGGCAGGCCCCAACAAACAGGAAAGTTCCCAATACAGCCGAGCCCGGACGATGTCATGGACGCAATCTGCCCGAAACGGCGCGGGCCGGTTTCCACGGTGGAACTTGGGCCCCTTGGTCGGCGCCGGAGATGAGCGAAGCAGCCAAAAGAGGACGCGAGAAAATGGAACGCCAGCTCAGAGAGGCTGATGAATGGCAGAAGTCGAAGACAATCGCGCAAAGGTTCAGTGGTTCCAGATTGTTTGGTTGGAACGGAATTTGGATTTGTTGTTGCTGTGCCCCAGGGCATGGATACGTTGGAACTTGGTCTGAAGTGTGCAAAATAACTGCTGTGGTTCCCAGCGCATGGTCATGGGTCTCTGTACAGCGTATTTGGATAGGTAGGTAGGTGTTCTGAGCCTCGTTGATGCCATTCCTGGCGATGGGAGAGCTGATGCAAGTCAACAACTTGAACTTGATGAGAAGGGGCCGGCTGCAGCAAGGGCAACCAGAAGCGGGGCACAGGCTGCCCTGCGGCTGCAGGGATCACTAAGGTGGCAGGCAGGGAGGGGCTCCACATTCGGCGGTGCTGCCTCGTGAGCAGTGGGCACTGAGCACTCAGCGCGGCACCTCCACTCAGGCCGGCATCCATTGCCCCATCGGCTGTCAGCCTCACTCACAGTGGAGGGAGACGTCGAACTTCAAAACACCACCAGACCTCTCCAAGACGCCACGCCTCTATATCACCCCTACTTATCCTTCATCCCAGCGCCCATCCTCGAACAATCCGCTGCCGCCGACCGATGCCATCCGAGCCTGCCGTCCCTCGACCCTCTGCATAGCCCCTCGCCTTGCCCTGCGATCCCCCGGGGGCTGCAACCCGACAGAGCCGTCGCGAATCGACAGACACAGAATGTTGAATTTCTCGAGCTTCGTACAGAAGGCGCAGCAGCTGTTAGACCCCGTGCAGGGCCTGAACATCTCTGAATCCGACAGAAACCCGTCCAAGGCATCCTTGTTCCAGAGCCAGTTCCGCCTCCCGTCGTCCCAACACCCTCTCCACGAGATCACGGCCGAGCTCACCATCCCGCCCGCCAACGCGACACAAGGCGACCGAGACCGCGACCGCGGCTTCCAGTACGCCGGCAAGCTCCATCTCTCCGAGGCCTTCCTCTCCTTCTCGACCACGCCGTCCAGCTTTCTGCAGTCGGCCAGCACGACCACCTCGTCGATATTCACAGGGCAAACACACGGCGGAGGACCTGGCGGCAATGGCTTTACATTCCCCCTCTCTTCTATCCGGAGAGTTGAGCGGTTACACAGCCAGAATTTTCAGGTAAGAGCGTCTGCTCCCGACAGCGGGTGGAAGCGTGGGCTGATAAACCCCCCCTTAGTTCGCCCTCTCGATATCAACCTGGAACGGCATAAGCCAAGATGCGGCCAAGGAGAAAGACAAGAAGGAGCTGAGGGAACAGCGCGTAACGCTGCAGCTTGCCGGCAGCCGACAAGCCTGCGAGCGCTTCTGCGACGGGCTCAAGAAGGGCCTGCGGGCCAACGTCGGCAATGTGACCAAGCTGAAGAAGGTCACGGCCGAGTGCTATTCCGAATACCTCCTCCGGCCCGAAGACAAGAAGAACGCGGCCCCGCCCGATGCCGGCCTGGGCATGCTCTTCAAGTACCCCGGTGACCCCAAGAAACTGCGGGACAGAGCCAAGATGAGGTTATGGGCCGAGTATCTGAGGGACAATGGCCGGAACACGACCTTGATCCGCCAGCCTACATTCCACAAACTCATCCGAGTAGGCTTGCCGAACAGGCTAAGAGGCGAGATGTGGGAGCTGACGGCCGGCTCCATCTACCTCAGGCTGGAGAACCCGACCCTCTATGCCGACACCCTGGCCAAGTTTTCCGGCCAGGAGTCACTGGCGATCGACGAGATTGAGAAAGATCTCAACCGCAGCTTGCCCGAGTATCCGGGGTTCCAGAGCGAAGAGGGCATTGGCCGCCTCCGCCGAGTCCTCACTGCCTACAGCTGGGTGAATGCCGACGTCGGCTACTGCCAGGCCATGAACATCGTCGTTGCCGCCCTCCTCATCTACATGTCAGAGGCCCAGGCCTTTTTCCTCCTTTCGGCCCTCTGTGACCGGTTAGTGCCCGGGTACTATTCGACGACCATGTACGGCACCCTCCTTGATCAAAAGGTATTTGAATCCCTGGTCGAGAAGACAATGCCCATCTTATGGGAGCACCTCGTCAAAAGTGACGTCCAGCTGTCCGTCGTTTCGCTTCCCTGGTTCCTATCGCTCTACATCAACTCAATGCCGCTGGTGTTTGCCTTCAGGGTTCTGGACGTCTTCTTCGTCGAGGGCCCCAAAGTATTATTTCAGGTCGGCCTGGCCATCCTCAGGATAAACGGGGAGGAGCTGCTAGACGCGGCAGACGACGGCGCCTTCATCTCGGTCCTCAAGTCCTACTTTGCCCGCCTAGACGAGTCCGCGCACCCCAAGTCGGAGAACCCGAAGCTGAGGGCTGTGACGAAATTCCAGGAGCTCATGGTCGTTGCCTTCAAAGAGTTCGCTGGCATCACGCACAGCAGCATCACTGAACTTCGCTTGAAGAACAAAGACGCCGTCCTGAGCAACATTGAGAACTTCGCCAAGCGCACAGCCATCAGGAACCTAGGGCCGGATAGCAAACTGCTCAGCAACGATGAGCTGGGCGCATTGTACGACCGCTTCTACGGGGTGCTGTACGAGAGGCAACAGCGGGACCACATCACCAAGCAGGAACAGGCAAGGCGGGCCAAAAGCAGCCGATCACGGATTGCAGAAGCGGCCAGTGAGGGCGACCATGGCATCGAGAAGGGACGAGTTGGGTTGGGCCCAAGCACCAGCCTCATGGACTACGATGCCTTTCGCGAATTTCTTGCGGCGATGTGCAAATGGGCCATCTCAGACTCCCCCACGACGCCTCGGCGGGATGCCTTTGCGGAAAAGGACAAGGGCTTCTATGGCAGCTTCAGGCGGTCCGATGCCCTGCTGTCGCCATGGGGGGCAGGCCCGGAGCCGGCAGAGCACGAGTTTCTCCAGAGGCTCTTTCAGAAGTGGGATACCGACTCGTCGTCGGCCCTGACCTTGCAGAAGGTTGTGTCTGGCCTGGCCCGTATCAAGGGGAGGCGCGACATTATGGGGACTATCAATTACTTTTTTGAACTCCACGACGACAACGGCAACGGCAAGGTTGACCGGGAAGGCATATTGCGCATGTCCGAGGCCCTGCTGTTCCTCTCTCGTCGTGGACTGGAGGGCACGCTGAGCCCGTCAAATTCGACGCTGACGCTGGGTGGAGAGAGCACTAGCGGCGCCCAGGGTGACGTTCCTGGTCAACCGGTCAGCGAACGGTTCCTCGGCAGCGTCAGCGCTTTCATAAGGAGATGCTTTGAGTACGCCGATCCGGACCACCCCAAGAACCAGGATAGTTCGGTGCGGGAGATACAAGAGAAGCTTGAATCAACTCAGCTGGAAGAGCCGACGGCCGAGGAGCTCGCAAACCCCGACGCATTCGCCATCGGCGATGACGATGATGAGGACGACGAGGACGACCTCTTGGCGATGGACTCGCCGACCGGCAGCCCCAAAACAGCAGCCAAGAAGCTCGGTAACTCGCCGCCCACACTCCAGCTCAACTCGACGCAGCTATCCCCCAACAATGACGTGGACAACCGCCGTCGCGTCTCAAAGGCCCAATCCGAAAAGGCCAACATCGCCCTTGACCCGTCCAACCCGCTCCACATCACCCTCCCTACTTTCCGCATGGTCGTCCTCGCCGACGAACTGCTCGAGCAGTTCTTCGAAACCTCTTTCCCCGCCTCCTTCCACATCATCGAGGGCCTAGCAACCACGCCCACGAGCGCGTCGTCCCTGACAACCTTCTCCAGCCTCGGGATCGGCGCCGGCCGCGCCGTCAACGCCGCCCTCGGCACCGGACAAGCTGCGCCAGGGCCGGCAGGCGGCGCCGGCCGGGGCCTGCGCGGCGTGCTGGACAACATCGTCACGGACGGCATGCGCGTGGCGGCCGAGGTCAGGCGGCGCATGGAGGAGGCGCAGAAGGAACTCGAGAAGAACGCGCTGCCCGGGCAGCAGCGGGCCAGCAATGACGACGAGGAGGAGGATGAGGATGAGGACGGCGGGTTTGACAGGGCGTCGACTAAGAGTGGCAAAGGACCTGGTGCGTACCAGGGGGATGC
The DNA here is from genome assembly GCA_033296685.1 of Parachaetomium inaequale. Classification (NCBI taxonomy): domain Eukaryota; kingdom Fungi; phylum Ascomycota; class Sordariomycetes; order Sordariales; family Chaetomiaceae; genus Parachaetomium; species Parachaetomium inaequale. The sequence continues at coordinate 137,826 of MU854352.1, read as the reverse complement.
GGAGCGGCGGAGTGTCAGGAGCTCGGACAGGGATCTGTTGACGGGGGCGGATGCTGAGGCGAGTGATGGGGCTCTCCTCGCGGGGGCTGGGGCGGAGGCAGGGGGTGGGGAGGAGGAAGGTGGGCTTGCGGGGAATGGGGCAGGGTCGTCGTCGTCGGGTGCGGATGCGAATGCCGCCGGAGGCGGGACAGGGAAGGTTGTGGGGGTTGAGTTTGACGGCTAGGTGCCGTTGAATCCTTCACGGCTGTGGTTAGGGATGGGGTGATGGAACGGACGCTGCTCCTCTTTTTTGGGTTTATTTTGGCTGGACATTTCCTCGGCTGTTGTTGCCGACATGTCAACACAATCCTGGCGTCAAGAGGAATGGGCGTGGAGTCAGGGAGTACTTGGGGTGGTGCTTGTAAGTGGCTGCTCGAGCCATGGGCTGGCGATGTCGTCAGCTGATTTACTGGCGGTCTAGACCCAGACATGAACGTATCCCTATGGCGTGATCATTGCTGCTATTCATGCTGGCAGGTTTCACGCCCTCCATGATGCCGGACATTCTACTCCGTAGGGCATGGAACTTCTCGGCGAGATTCCTTTGCCGTTGGCATTGCCCCATCACTTTCGGAACTTTCATCCCTCCTGGCATCTGCCAAGCGCTGGCGGTTGCCTCCCTTTCGTATGTCACGATGCTAGGGATTGTCTAGACTCTCAAAGACCGAGTCAGCCAAGAATGCCAGTCATATATGGATCGCATGGCGTCTTGACTCGTTCTCTTTCCCTATTGCCGTCGTTCCGCGCATTCCTTCCTTCGTACCGAGGGTGTTTTACATCGCGTCAACGCCATGAAGGCATCGTGAGTTGGACGCGACGGCGCGCCCTGGCCTTGGAATCAGCCGGTGATTGCGAAGTCGTCTGCCGTTGTTCAAATACGCGACCTGTCCGTCATGGGAACCCTGCTTGGACAGCATTCAGCAGCCTTGCTTGCGGCGTCCTGCATTCCACTCCTTCACCCTAGATAGTTTTCTGCCCTTCGTTCCTGGCGGTCTGCTGACGCTACCGTCGTCCTCTCCTTACTTCTGACGAGCGCCCTCGGCGGTCGCCGTCAACATGCGACTTCGTGTCGGACAGGCCCTCGCGGCCGCTGCCGGTTTGCTCGGCGTCGTCGACGTCCAGGCCTTCTTCGGCTCGGTGTCGGCCGAGATCAGCTCCTGCGGGTCTGATAACTTCATCAACCTGGGTTGCTTCAACAACTTCCTCCTCAATGCCGGAATCTTCTTCAACTTCAACCCGCAGGGCCCCAACCCGGCGGACCCCTCCCGCAGCTTCCCCGACTGGGTCCCGGGCTCCCTCCTCAACAGCACCGTGACGCCCCTCAACTGCGCCCGCGTCTGCCGCGGCTACGGCTACAAGTTCGCCGCCCTCCGGGACAACTCGTGCACCTGCGGCATCCAGCTGCCCACCGGGTACGAGCCGAGCGCCGCGGCCGTTTGCAACGTGCCGTGCAACGGCGATCGCACCCAGACGTGTGGCGGCGGCGCCGACGCCCAGATTTATGCTGATCCGACCTTTGCCGCGAACGAGCTGGTGCCCATCGGCAACTCAAACCCGACGATTGCAGATTATTACAAGTACCTGGGCTGCTACAATGCGCCCGGCGGGTTTCCGACGTCTGATGCCCGGGCGTCGGCGCTGGTGGCCGATATTGATGTCTGCTTTAACCTGTGTGCGGGCCTGGGGTATCTGCTGGTTCATGGCGCGCCCGAAGCGTGAGTTATCCTAGCGACGAAACGGAGATCGCGTATGTACTGACCTGCTTGTAGTGGACAGGTCCGCTGCCTTTGCGGGACGACGTTCGGCCTCGGCGCGTTCCGCGTCCATCCGGAGTTCCTGCCCACGCCAGGAGTGTGCAACACGACGTGCAATGCTGGTGCTGGGTGAGTTGCCGGCGCTCACATCCCCCCTTCCCCATTTCACTGTGACTGACCAGATTCTGCGGCCTAGTGTCTTTGGCGACTGCGACATCTCCTCGCAACGCTGCTGCGGTCAGAACAACATCTTCCCCGTGTATATCAACACGGAGCTCCAGGGCTGCTACACGCCCCTGATTCCTGGCTACAAGCGTCTGCTCACTGATCCTTTCTACGAGTGTGACGACATCCCGGACACCCTGACCGGCCCCCCGACGGTGCTCGATCAGCCGGGCTATGACCCAGGCCTCATCATCACGGGAACGGCGGCGCTGATCCGGCGGCGTACCGTGCCCGTACCAGGGAGCAATACCTTCTACATCTATGGCTCCCTCGCATCGTCACTTCAAACATTGAGCCCGCTTCGCGCCTCGCATTTCCCGTTCCCATTTCATCAATTTCACCATTTCTCACAATCGTGAGAACCGTCCCAGCCATGCCTCCGTTCTTCGATCGCGTCCAGTTCTACGATACCCTGCAAGATCAAGCTCTCCCCACCCTCGAGGCACTCGCAGCAAACGATCATCTGCGAAACCATTCGCTCCGGCGCTTCGAACGCGACGACCCTCCACAATACGCGTCATCGACCGAGTCGGAAGACTTCGACAACGACTCCCTCGCGCATCCGCAGCAGCTACTAGGCGACGAGCTACCAGACGACCTGAAAGCCATCATGGAACATCCGATTAGCGACGACGAACTGGGCAGGCTTGCACGCACAGTGGCATCCATCCTACGTCCCATCCATTTTTACCACAAGGAAGCGCAGTGCGAGAATGACCGAATGGGGCGGGTGCGTTTCAGGAACCAGATATTCCGAGGAGTGGAGGGCTCTCGGCGATGCGGTGTCATCGTTCGCCGCAATGTCAAGCGCCGATGGGAGAAACTCGGCGTCTGGAATGACGAGTGGGGGTTTCCGGGGCGTAAGGTGCAGGCAGCCCAGGGACGACGCCCACCAGTGGCGTTGGCCTTGGGAGCAAAACGTTGCTGATGACTCTTCGACGGCCGAGTCCGTGCAGCTTATTACACACGCGCTCCGCTTGCGCCAGAATCTGCGTCGCGGCGAGATAGCTCCCGTGACCCCACAGTCTCGCCTCCAACAAGATGCGACTGCTTCGCAAGCCGTGTCATTTCTCCTCTCCAGACCCTGGGCCATCTTCCGGATCGAAGTAGCCGAAGAACGGCTGAGATACTTTCGCCTCACCTTCGATCAACGGAGTCGCCACCCATACTCGCCATGGGACCAAGTTCTCAAGTGGTGGAAGGAACGGGGAGACTGGAAAGAGGAGTTCGACAGGCACGACTGGCCTGGTGTTACTTCCTGGAAGTGGCGGCACGAGTCTCCCTCCCCGGAGCCCGAGGACCTCGCACCCACCGACAACATGAGAGAGAGTCCCCTGGAGCCCACCGACATGGACTTCACTGCCTCCGAGATTGAAGACCTAGAAACCATTGAGCTCCCGCGTTCCGAATAACCGAAGGGGTATTGGACCATACCGGAGCATTCCCAGCCACCATATTTCCCCGGAGAGCTCACGTTCCCCGCTGAATGGGCTAGCAGCAAGCGTCGACAATGTGAACATCTTGACGCTGCTTCTGTTACACAGAAAAGTCAGCCCTCTATATTCGGACCTCTCGAAGAGCCAGAGCCAGAACGGAAGCATCAAGGGGAATCGACAGAAGAGCATGATGACCAGCAGCAGGGGCGGGAAGAGGAACTGTCGGGGCCGGAACGTGACATTGCCAGCCCTCTACCGCAGGAGTCCCGGCGTCGCCGCCAGCCCCAACGGGGGCCCAGAGTAGCCGGAGCACAGTCCGGGGACCAGCCTCAGCCACCGCCTCGACGCAGCGCCAGGATCGCAGCTATGAAGCGCACCGCCGAGTCACTGCCTTCGCAAGCGGCGGAGGCGCCAAACAAGAAACGCAGGGTCCAGGCACCCTCGAAGGCCGCAGCGCCTGCCGGCCCAGAGCCCGCTACGCCGGCGACTCGACGCACAAGATTAAAGCCAGTCCCGGCGCGTCCCCCGCCAAAGGTAGAGCCCCAGGCTCGACCCAAACGAGGCCGGGGGAGAGGAGCGGACGTGAAGGGACAAGGGGTCAAGCACTCGCGTTCGGCCGTCAAAGAGAACAACTCTACCGCAGCGGCCGCCCCAGCCAGCACACCGGGGGGCAGGCCGAGGAAGAACGAGTAACATGGCACATTTATAGCAGCTGTGTTGGCACATCATCACAGCGTTACCACGGAGCACCACGTTGTCACGGTTCTGTGGCTTTGTATGTCAGTTCGGGTGGCGATATACATTACACCCGTCTTCGGTATGTACATGGACTCGACGGCTAATATAAACCCAGAATCTCCCCAATGACATTCCGGTAAATGCCCTGCGGATCAAACCGCTCCCGAACAGCCTTGAAGCGGCGGAGGTGCTGTGGATCGTCAGTCAAGAGAACCATCTTCAGCCTGGCGAGAATACTCACGTCTGGATCCAGGTTCTTGACAGATCTGGTGAAGACCTCGCGCGTGTTCTTGGTCCAGTGCGGGCGGCACGGAAACTCGTCGATGAGCGTGTTGGCTACTCTGTGGTCTGGGAAGCACCGTTAGCTCAACAGTCGTTTTCAGATATAGTCCCGGCCACTTACAAAACTGCTCGTTGAACCGCTTGTGGTCGCCAATGGTAGGCCGGAAAGAGGGGAAGTCAAACATGATGGCGCCCTTGGTCCAGTCGGCGCCGTCGCTCGTGTTGTACGTGACCTGGCCGAGGAAGTCAAAGTAGGCTTTGCCAACTGCCGTTTTATTAGCGTCTTGCTCCGTATCCCCCTCGGACTGCAGCTCACACTTGATGTTGATCCCACTCCGGTATGTCGCCGTCATGACGATCCCCCTCTTGAGCTCATCATCAAACAGCTGCCGCACCCGCTTCATCATCTTGTTTGCTAATGTGATAGGGAACGCCAGCTCCAGCGTGTAGCCGGCCAGGCCGTACTCCCACTCGGCCTTCTGGTCCGGGTACAAACCACCGATGAGGACGTCGTAGTTCCAGCCATAGACCGGCCACTCCTTGATCTCCTCGTTGGTCGTCTTCTCGCGGAAGTTGGGCTTGGACCACAGGCCAAAGAAGATCTCCTCGGCCAGCATGTTGGACGTGGCCAGGTACTTGCCGCTGTCGAGCATGGTGCGCGCGGTGATGGCTTCTAGCTCGGTGACGGAGAAGGTGTTCTGGAAGCCCTCCTGTGAGGTTGAGCTGGCAGGGACCGTGTCGTAGTACCGGTGGTGGAACTTGCGCTTGTATGGCCACCACTACACTATCGTTAGTACATGATGCTGTCTCTGGATGATGGCGTAGTAGACTCACCCAGAAATTGGCAGTCGCATACGGCGCGATCATGCCATAGATGTCTCCATCCAAAACATCCTTCTCATCAAGCCTAAACTCCATCAGCCCTGTCCTCCCCCTTCCCTCACAAAGAAATCACTCACGTCGCCTGCTCAGCATAGACCTTCGTATCCGGATACACCCTCAACTGCACCCTCGCAATAATCCCCAACAACCCCAGCGAAGTCGATGCCGCCAACCACTCGTCGTCCCCCTCATCCCTCACCACCCTTCTAACCTCTCCCTTCCCATCAATAATATCCATCGCCAACACCCCCGCTGCAACCATACTATCCTCGCGGATCGACGACCGGTGCGCCCCCATCGCCACGCTCCCGCCAAAGGTAATATTCCAGTTCGTCAACGTGTACCCGACCGACGCGCCCCTCGCGTGCAAGTACTCGGCCAGCTGGAAAAAGGTCACGCCGGCCTCGACCCATACCGACCCGCTCTCCGCTCCGGAGGCGAGATCAAGGTCCCCAATCTCCGAGAGGTTCTCGGTGCGTATGATGACGGTCCAGGCGTCGCTGCACTGCGTGTCGTACCCTACCGACAATGTCAGCTATTTCTTGCCAAATCGGGGGGGGGGATAGGGAAGGGTCTCGGGAGCAGCCTCGGGAGCAGGACCGCTGTCTCGGGAGCCACCTGAGAGCCGGCCGCAAAGGGGACGAATGAGCTTAGATTGTTGCTTACACATGTGCCCTTTGCCGGCGGCGCGCACCCGCGGGTTGGACTGCGTGGCGGCAAGATCTTTGACGAGCGAGGCCATGTCGGCGATGCTGGTGGCGTTGTGCACGCGCGAGACGTTGTAGCATGATGGGAAGCCTGGGCCGTCGAAGGTGTGGTATTCGAAGGCGGTGGCTGTGGGGGTGAGGAGGGCGAGGGCGGCTGCCGCCAGGCTGGGGAGGGAGGGCATTTCTGGGGAGACACCGAGACTTGAACGGGGGTGAGGTTTTATGAAGGGTTGGTTGGTTGCCCGGAAGGCTGAGGGGCCCCGAACCTCAGGGAGGTTCGGGCGAGTTTATACCGATCTACGAAGGCGTCAGGGTTTCTGAGGCGCACACATCTTGTGTATGTGTACTGTACCACGCCGTCATGGCAACCGCGGCTCCAGCTGCGGTCACAACTCACGGTGGCACATGTGATACTGGGTGTAGCTATTGGAGGTTGCATCCTGGCTGAGGGGGGCCCTGTACAAGTCGAGAGGCGAGGGTGTGGAGAGTCACCCGCCCATAGAACCCATCACACCCAGTGTTCTACAAGTGACAAAGAAGGCAACTGACTTGCCTTCTTTCCCTGATGCTTGCAACGACGTCGGAACGATCGATGGTGCCAAGTCGGCAGTCCTTCTCAAGGGGGAAATTGCCGTCGAGGCGATGCTACTCCCCGCGAATCAAACCTGCAACCTCCCTGGTTGTCAAAAAACGCGGGGAAATGTAAACGAATGCAACCGTGCTTGATGCCTTGGACGGAGAGATCGAGTGGCTGTCGAGTTCGTCCTGTCACTGGACAAGCCGCCAATCATGGCCGAGAGGGGGCTCTTTGATGAGAAGGATGGAGCGAAGCCACGATCATCAGGGGCAGGAGATCTGTCTGCTTCATGAGAAGCTGGCTTTCTCCATATATGTAGCTCTATGTTTCGGCGCCACATAAACTCGAGTGTATTCACGAACTCGTCGTCGTCGGCATCCCTGTCATCACCATTCGCCTGTGAAGTTGAATCAAGGGACTTCAGCAGCCCATAGAAGGCCAATCTCAGCTCCCCCCTGATGGAAAGGAAAAGGGAACATCGTGAAAATCAAGGGTTAGGGTCTGCTGTGACCCCTGAGATTTACCCCTGAGAACATCCCCCCAGGAAAGAAAAAACACTCCATAAAGGCTCAGCTCACTTGATATCAACATATCATCACCTCCATCTTGCCTAGCACAAGAGGGTCGCTAGCAAGGTCATTGTCCCGCGTAGCCCCATACATGTCATCTTCCTCGAAAGGACGGGGGTACCCAACGACCGAGAACATCCCGCGCCCCCTTACCACGTCGAGGACCGACTTCTTGAGTATGACGCCGTCAATGAAGCCAATCCTTCGGTACTGTCTGCTGTCCTCCATCTGCTCGAGTATGAGGCCAAATCGGTGCTCGATAAATCCCTCTTCCAGGACATGCGGCAGCCGGGCGAGCAACACGACCGACAACTTCGCTGCGTCAGGCGCGGCATCTCGGTTGTCAAAGCCGCCCTCCATCCAAATACTCCCGGTGCTTGTCTTTATCTGAACCACGATATCAGCCACCTCGGAGCGGCTTGGTGCCTGTCCAAACAAGGAGTGTAGAGTCGGCGCTTGGGACGGCCTTGGTCGGATAGACAGGACAGGCAGCAGGGGCGCTTTCAGCGTCAGGCATCCTCGTTCTAGCCGTCCGTAGGGGTCGAGGTCCTTTTCGACCGTCGAGTGGCTGAGATACTCGGCCAAGGGCTCGGAATCGGCCATCCTTGCCTTCCAGCGCGCCCGTTGCGTGTACCACGTGTAGGCAGGGAACTGCACCGGCCCTACAACCGACGCCCACGACCAGGACGGCGCAACATACTCGGGAGTTGGGTCAAGAGTCTGGCTAGATCGGACTTTGCACCAAACCAACCCCTCCAGCAAGCCAGACTTCCACAACCCGGCGAGGTATTCACCCCCCGTCTCCCGAGCGACGGTTTGCGCGAGCCCTGACAGCGCCGGCAGTCGGTCCGTGTGCTTGGTGATGCTCCGCGCCGTGTAATTCTCCACCATCCGGTACCAGTCCACCCAGCTAAAGCCCTGCTCCAGTTCCTCTCCCGGATTCCGCTCCTGGCCCCGGGCAAAGACCGAGTTGGCAACATCGGCCGTCTTGCAGAGCCGCTGCAGGTGGCCGCCGCCGTCCTGGGCCACGGCATCACCGTCCTCGCTGGCTCGCATGCGCTCGCACTCCCAAAAGGCCTGGTGGGAGCCGTACTGCAGCGCGCGCACCGGCAACGAGCGCTCCTGGAGACACCATGCGCGCGCGCTGATCGGTTCCCCGAGGAGGGTGTCCAGCCCGGCTGGGTCTGGCCAGCGGCGTCCCTCGGCGGGGAGCAGCTGGAGGCAGAGTTGGTGTCTTTCTGGGGGGGCTGGTGGTAACCGTACCGTGTTCGCGGTGTCCCGTGGAAAGAGGAAGCCTGTACTGTCTGCGTCGCTGTTTGCGGCGTTGAGAACGAGGTGGGCGTTGCGGTAGACGTTGGCCATTTGCGCGGCTTCTCGTGCCCAGTCCTCGGCGTCGTCCTGGATGATGCAGAGGCTGTCAATCCACAGGTACCGGAGGCCCAGGCTTTTGGTCAGGGTTACCGCGTCCTGGAATGTTTGAGGCAGGTCGCTGATCTCGATGCCGTCCATCCTTAGAGGAAGCGTCGGGTGCGTGGTCGTGAAGGGTGTCCCGCCCTGCCCCCAGCAGTGGCTGAGCGCGACATAGCGAGCGTCGCCAGCCAACTCGTGCGCCTTGGAGTCGCGCAGTTGGATCTTGCCAGATCCAGGCACGATTTCAAGCAGGCGTGTGGGTATCCATGCCCCCGGAGGACTGCAGTCTGGCCCATGACTGTTCACGCATGTCTCCAGCCACAGTCTAGCAACATCCAAGCTCTGCCGTGACAGAGGATCCGCATGGACAAGAATGTCCGTATGAAGCCCAATCTTTGCCGGCTCCACGTCCCCCGTATCCGCAGCAATAGGGCCCTGCTCCTCCCTCGTAATACGCAGTTCAGCCACGACAGGATCGAGCACATCAAAAGACGCCCTATATGCCGGACCACATTCCACCTGTAGAAAGAGACTGGACTTGTTCCTCCGGCCATCATCCACCGTCCTTGCTCGTCTCACAACCTCAAGGGTAATCCCGACCGCATTCCGGTATGCCGGGATCCGGTCAACCGGGTCGTGCAGGCTTGGAGGAGGGTCCTCGGGGTCAAACATGGCGTCCCGCATGGCCTGCTCAACCACCAGCTCGCGGCTTGCCTGCCAGCCCTTCATGACAATGGCGCAGAGAGCACAGGAGGGCGATGAGGCATCGACGTCGGCCAGTGTACTGTGCCATGGTGACTCGATATGAAAGGAGCTGCTGGTCTGGGTATCCTCCTGGGATGCGAGATGCTCGACCGCGCCATAGATATCGAGGCCAGCGCAGAGTTTGCAAAGAGAGCCTTCCATGTTTGCGGTTCTCGTAAGCAGGAGACGTTGAGAACAGAGTGCTTACCTGGGCTGCTCGCTCCAGGCTTCCACCTCAAAAGCCTGTGTTTTGCCGCAGATTCAGGAAAGTGTTTCGGCTAGGCAGAATTCAATGTCTTTGCCAAGTGAGAACTTGCGATCACTAAGCCGCAAACATCGCTGCCCGACCTTGGTGCTGTGAACGGGAAAAAGGGTTAGGGTCTATGTTACCCCTGAATAGTCAACACAAAAGCAGGGATCGATTCCTCGTTCCTGCTTTGGATATTGTACGCGCTCGAGTGGCTAGTTCATCCGCATGTTTCCCCGTGGTTGTCAGGTATCCTTAGTATCATTACCATCCAAAGTGGCATAATCCAATGCCACACCAACAAATAGCAGGCATATATCATATATCAGCCATACCACATCCTACGAAACAACACCCTCCACCCTTCCACCCACCCAAATATGCGTAAACACACATCACTTGTTGGATGCCGAGTGCGCCGCCGCCATCCAATGTCAGTGCCAATGCTAACCCCTAGACCCCTTGAAAACACACACCCAGGAACCGGAACCGAAACGCCACCCTCTTCATGATCATGATCGTGCTTCGTGACGGTTATGATAAACGGTGAATCCGACTATAAGCAGCAGGCAGACACGCCTGACCGGCACCTGCCGCCCCCGCCAACCACTCATTGATCGCATGACAAAGACAAAGATATACATATGAGAATTTCGACCCAAGAAACGACCGGATGGTATCACGACAATGAAACCCTTTGCAACCCAACCCCCCAACCCTTAAAAAAAAAAAACATCCCAAAGACACACCCGCTTTATGGCCAGAGGAAGAAGAAGCAAAAGACGAAAACCCGGGTATCCATCCTATGTCCTGCCCCCCACCAACCTCCCAAAAAAAAGGCCCCGAAGCAACACCCCCCTATGATGATGATATGAACAACAAACACAAAGAAAACAGCTCCTATAATCACTGCACCCTCCTCGCCTCAAACAACCCCAGACTCAACGCCGTATCATTCTCCCCCACATTCGGCGTCGGCTCATTCAGCATCTCCCACCTCCGACACTGAAACACACTCAGTCTCTCCCCCGCCTGCCCACGATCAACCCCCCACAGCGCGGCCGGCGTGCCCAGCAGGCCACCAAACAGCGTATTCCCCACCCCTGCACCGCCACCACTACCACTGCCAGCACCACCACCACCAGTAGCGCCACCATTTCCAGCCGCGCGCCCCCCGGCAAAGAAACCCTTCTCCCGATGCGCGAGCATCAACCCCCCCTCCCCCCAACCACCATCCCCAGAACCAGCACCAGAACCACCAGGAGCAAAACTAAACAAATACCTCAACCTCGCATCCCCCCCAGCACACTCCCTCACGGCCCTCACACACATCATCCGCGCGTCCTCGGCCAGGTTATCCACCAGCAGACACGACAGGTCAAACACCCTTCTGCCCAGCGGCTGCGTATATTCAACGCTCCCAGTGCCTTCCCCCGGCAGGTGCAGCGCGTCCAGCTCCTGCATGAGCCCGGCGCACGCGACGAGCATTTTTGCGCGCACGTCGTTGGTCGGGCGGGACAGGTCGAAGGCGTGGGCGTGGAGCGTGACAAAGTTGAGGAGCAGGGGCAGCCAGTGGGCGAGGACGGCTGTTTTGGGGTTTGTTGTTATTTCGGAACTAATCATCATCGTGTCTGGGTTGTTGTTGTCGTCGTGGTCCGGCGCGGCGAGGAGTTCCCAGAGGTCGACGAGCTTGTCGACGACGCCCGGGGAGAGCTGGGGCTGGCGGGCGCCGGCGGGGCTGCCGCGCATGATGGCGTCGATGACCGAGAGGAGGTTCTCGGCCATGTGGAGGTTCTGTGCGAGCGCGGCGTCGGTGGGCGGGGGGCTGCGGAGGGAGGGGACGAGCTCGAGGAAGCGGTTCTGGGCGCGGACTTTGAGGTGCTGCGTGATCTCCGGGCTGAGGCAGCTCAGCATGCCGACCCACGAGATATTGCCCGCGCCGATGGCCTTGTCCATGGCGTTGGCGAAGAGGTCGACGTGCGACTGCTGCCGGTCGGTGGATTCTTGGGTGGTTTGCTCGTTGGAGCTCAAGCTCAGCGCGAGCTTCACCTGGCAGAAAGGCAAGGTGAACTCGTTGGTAAGTTCCAAAACTTGGTCAAACGAGACACGCGCATGAGCGTCGGCGGTAGGAATCAGCAGCTTGGTCGTCACGCTGTCGATCCACCCGCTGGCGTGAGGATTCGGACTCCTGACACCCAACGCCCTCGCAACCCCAGCGGCGTCCCTCAAGACGAGGCGCTTGAGCAGTTCGAGGAGGCTCTGCTGGACAGAGTGGCATTCTAGGGGTAGGCCCTCGAGGTCGTTCTGTCCCTTTGCGTAGGAATATTCGGCCGAGGCGAGGCAGATGAGGCCGAGAACCTCCTTTGGGCAATCTCTGATTGCTTGATCCTGGAGGACGGAGAAGCGGTAGGCTTCATCCGCCGTCAAAAGGTCGTCTTGCCGGATCGGCGCAGTGAGCAACTGTAGGACCTCCTGCATGTACCTCGTCCGGTATGTTATCTGCACCACGTGCGGCGCGGCAGTAGCCGCGGTAGGTGTTCGCGCAGTGCCCGCGTTTTGCCCAACCGGGAAGTCTGAGGCCGTTGCTAGAATCGCGCACATGTCCAGACACCCCACCGATACAAGCAGCGGGAATATTCTGAGGATGGACGGGCGGTTACCGAGTGTGCGGAGACTCAGGAGCCATTTGACCATGAGCCCGTCAAAGTGCTGCGTGTTGAAGAGGCGCAGGCGGCCCAGCAGGCTGCTGTAGGCCCGTTGCTTGTCCGTCGCCTTGGCCCAGCTGACCTGCAGGCGCTGCACGATGGTCTGGAAGAGCCGTTCCATGGTGTTTCGGTCGACGCTCGAACCGCCGGCCAGGAGCTTCTCGATCTCCTCGTGCAGCTCGCCCGCGTCATCCTGCAGCCGGGCGACCATGGTATCCGACACGGGGGAACACGCATCCACGGGGTTTTGGCGGTCGTTCAGCGCCAAATCTTTCTTCAACTGCGAGGCAAGCTCTTCCATCCCGGGTATCCGCGGGGCGAGGGCAACGAGCGAGGCCAGGAGCGGGCGGAGTGCGATGCCTTGCTCTTGGACGGCAGCCTTGAGACGCTGGTGGAGGTTGCGGAACAAGGTTGAGGTGACACCCAAGGCCGAAAAGATGAAGAAGTGCCGGCTGACGGTGTCCGCAATGGCCGCTAGGGCCTCAACACTCGAATGCTTCGTGAGCGTCTTCAAGATATCTCCGAACATGGAGAAGTCTTCGGCGGCCTCCAGAACAGATCGAACAGCGTAGAAGATGGCGGGCGAGATCTCCGGGGCTTGGCTGCCTTCCCTTTCCCTCTCTTCGGCGTGTGCAGCAAAGTTGGCCCGAAGCCAGCAGCCAATCTCGGCCTTGAGCGCTCGGTCTGCGGACGCGATCCTCTTGGTAAACTTGGCGAGTGACAACGGCTTTGAGTGGGCAAGATTCGCGGGCAACCCTAACGCATGCTTCAGGTGTTGGATCGCCAACTCCACATCTGCTGCCGCTTCTGCCACGCTGAACGAGGCACGGCGGAGAAATTCGCCCCTGAGATCCCGCTGCGACGGCGTGAGAGCGTGTGCCGGAACCTCGACAAGCAGGCGGGTCGGCCCCGGCCCATCCCTCGACACAAGCTCGGGGTCCCTTGCCCCTCCACAAGCCATGAGCCATTGGATATAGCGAGGGACCGAGAAGATGTCTGACCGGACAAGCTCGCTGACGACGTGATAGAGCATCGGCTTGCGGCCCTTCTCTTCGCAGGCATCGGCGTCAAGAAAGTCCAACACGGTCGTTGTCGAGTCCAAGCCCAGCGTGCTCCAGTTCTGCAGGATCCGGCTCGTGACGTAGATTTTTGCCAAACCGGGGCGGTAGAGCGAGGTGCACCATTCGAGCAGAGCCCTCGCCAAAGCGTCCTTGTCCTTGGAGATCCCCCAACACTGAGAGGGAAGCTCGGCTGGCATGGGTGCTTGCAGGGTTCCGTCGAGCATTCGCACCAGAATATGCCGGGCGGCTGGCTGCGACCTGTTGGCGGCCGCCGCGAGTTGTTCGTTCCGAAGGCTGATGGCTCCGAACGAGTTGTGCCGGGCCTCGTCCCCAGCGGGGAGGCAGGCTTTCAGAGCATCTCGGTACTTTGACCAAGCTGATGGAGAGACAAAGTTCTCAGGGCTGCTCAGTATTAATGTGTTGAGGCTCTGCGTCAAGTTTTCGAGTAGGGGGTGTAATATGTCTTTGTCGGGATGGCTGTGTATCTATGGCAGTATCAGCATGTGTCGTCGAAAGAGAGAGGCCTCAGGGCCTGCTTACTAGGTGGTGATGACTGATGAGGGCGGTGACCAGCCTGCGGCCGTATTTCCTTAGTTTGAGCAGGTCCTTCCAGTACAGCTGGGTGATGAGCATCCACATGGGAAGCTTGCCGTCGGAGCTGTTTTCGAGATTCGAGACGAGCCATTCCGAGTAATGGTCGCGGTCGAGTAAATGGTCGGCGTACAAATGCGCCGCTAGTCGGGTTCTGCTGTGACATTAGCCTAGCAACCGGACGGGCAGAAAGACTCGAGACTTACGTGTAGTGCACCTTGGATTTCCAGTCGTCCTCGTCAAACGAGAAATAAACATGTTCGATGAACTGCTCAACCGACACGGTCCAGTCTTTGATCCACCTGGTTTCCCCGCCCATTACCAAGGTGCTGACGCCCTTCCGCTTGGTTGCGCGTATCTCGTTGGCGCCGACGCACTTTATCAGCCAGACGGCACGGTCGGTCGGAACACGTTTGTTCAGGCACTGCTCCAGGAGAACCTTGCCCCGAATGCCGTGGGGTATCGTCCGGCTGAGTCGTCGGAGCGAGATGGCGGGGTTCGCGAGGTCTCTCAACCAGACCTCCCGCTTGGTGTCGGTGAGGGTGACGCGTGGAGGGGGCTTGAAGGTCGAGGGCGCCGTAATCTGTCCGTTGTGCCTCCTCTGGCCCAGCACTGCCGTGAAGACGGAAGAGAGCGCAGTAAGGCCCGTCTTGTGCTTCAGGGCGGGGAACAGTATCCCCTTGGCTGACTGGGTCTCTGCCGTGGAGAATAGGCCCTTGTCATAGTATCCATTCCGAATCACATTGTCGGAGAACTGATCTTCTGGGTGATTCCCCGTCCAGGGGTTGAAGTCTGCGTATCCAGTCTTGGCCGGGGGAGCCAAGCCGCCGCCCGTTTTTGTCTGAGAATCACCGTGTGTTGCGTATCGTGGGGCGGCAGCCGGCACCTCGACTGCGAACGGTTTCGGGCGTGTGTCTTTCTTGACGGGGTTGGCGCTTGTCGGCGGCGGCATCTCGCGGCGTGGCGCACTGGCGATGAAGGGCGGAGGCCGTCGAGGCATGGGCAGAGGGGCGTCCATCTCGACGCTCAGCGGATGGGCCGACAGATGGGGGCTCATATCGCCCAGGTCGGAGGAGTCGGTGGGGGGCATGATGCGCGACGGTGTGAAGGCCTTGGAGGACTCGGCGGCGCTCGGGGACTCGGTGCCGGCGGCATGCGGAAAGGCGTCGGCCGAGTCGTGGCAGAGTTCCAGCTTGAGGCGCGAACCGCCGCGTCGCTGGGCGCCGAGACGAGCCGGGGCGCCATCGCCGGAGTCGGACGGGGTCAAGTCGTAGAAGGCGGCGTCCTTGCGTACGGGGGACGGCGGCGGATACTGCTGCTGCTGCTGTTGCTGCTGCTGCTGCTGCTGCGAGAGGGAGCGCTGGTGGGCGGCGGGCGGGCGCTGCGACAGGGCGGCCGGCCCGCTCAGCTTGTGCTGGGGCGGTCGCTGCTGGACGCCCAGGGGGGGCCGGGAGGTCATCGCAGAAGGGGGAGCGACTGCGCCATGCCGTAGGATGTCGCCGGATGATGGAGGGCTGCTGTCGGGTTGGGGACGTTGAAGATATCGAAATGGCCGCGGCGATGGGATGAGGTCGGAGTGCCACCCAGAACCCGACCCCTGTAGCGACGAAATGCGGTGGAGGCTACAGGTACCTAGGCCGGTCTTCGGGCGGAAGCAACGGCTGACAACTCAGGGCACTTCGGTTCGTGTTTCGATGATGGCGGAAAATACAGCCCTGCCCGTGACATTGGCAATGAGCGCAAGGAAGCGTGGGTGCAACGGACTTCGAGACCCGGCAACGTATGACCGCTTCGACGAGTGTGAAGGAGGCCCCGGATACGCAGAGGCATGGGTCGGGCTGCGGGACCACGGGCTCTTCGCGATGGCGTGCACACTGCACACTGAGGTGGCCCCAAATTGAGCCAACCTACAGGGGTGTGACGCTACGGTGCTGCAATCCTCGGCACAGTGCTGCCGCAGTGGGGGAGCGACGAGCTTGACATCCGACGGCAACCCGTAGACGGCTGGGACGGCAGATTCGTTGCTCTTATCCGTAGTGGGAATATTGCCCTTCACGCGCACTGCAGTGTTCTGCATCTCACTTTGAAACGCCGAATATGGTGGGGGGAAGGGGGGGTCATTCATATGGTGCATATGAGCGGCATCTCGAAAGGGCACACAGTGTGGAGATCACCTTCGCCAGCGGCCGGTCTGTCTTGGCAGCGCCCCTCGGTGGCCTTGCACGAGCCTGGCCAGGCTCTCCGATGCTGCGGTTTGCTGATGCGAGTTGGTTCGTTCAGCTGCCAATTATCACACCTTAGTAAGGTACTGTAGGTAATCTTGCCGTCAGCAGATACGGGGTTAAAGGGGGCACGGGGGAGACCTGGGATGCCGCGGGATGCCCATATCAATCGGGATCTGGGCACTGGACAAACCGGGAAAATGGCGCGGATGGTTGGGCATCTCTGTGCAACCATTGCTGCAGCTGCCTCCAGATTTGTGATGCCACAGAGGACGGAGATTGCCGTCCGGGCCGTTGCTGTTGAAAGTCTGCCGCCTCTGCGACATGGAGACGAGTCTCAGTTGCGTGACCCGACGATAGAGACACTCACGAGCGCGGAGCAGGTCCGCCAATGTCCAAAAGGCTTCATTCAGCAGCCTCCATGATTCCTCCTCCAGGTGGAATAGATTCGAATGAATCCAGAATCTCGCTAATAACGAGACGAAATCTCGCGCGCTTGGAGCACTCGACAATCCGCCGGGTTTTGAAGTCGGCAGGTCGGATTCGAGGAAGAGCGGGGCGGATCTCTCCTTGGTTTGGTGTGTGGAGGCGTTGGCGGGTCGCTCTTCCAAGCCCCCGGGTTCTTTATTGTGGGGTCTTCTGCTGCAGCGGGCCACCAGCGCAGCACCGAACTGGAAGCGACACCGAAAACACGTCGCTGTCTCGCACATTCCGGCGACCGAGGAATCAGGATCCCGACTGGACCACACGACGACTCGACGACTGCGCAATCTGGCCACCATGGAGTTCAGCAAGGAGAAAGACATGCGGCAGCCGGACTTGAGTGAGTGCCGAGAGAGTTCGATTGTTGCGATGGCGATTCTAGCGAAGCACATGCGCTAATCGCAACCGCGACCGCAGTCATTCCGTATCAAGAGCCGGCCGCGAAAGGCGACAACGTCGAGCTCCAATCGACCGTCTCCTCGACCCTGCCCATGGCCGCCGTCTTTCTGCGGAACAAATACGTTGGGTGGTAAGCTGAGCCCGCCCGATACCGCAGTCCATCGCAGCCTATCGACCCCTTCCGGTGGACATCCAACTGTGATGCATCATCTTCAGACGGCATTCGCCGTGCATCGTCAACCAGGTCACAAGAGGCTGACGGACCGATGATACAGGGCGGCCGTTGTCTTCAGCTTACAAAGCTGGCTGGGCGAGAGCGAAGAGACCAAGAAGAGCAGCAGCACGCCGGGCTATTTTAACGTCGGCATGTCAGGTGGGCACCTCTGCTGCCCAACTCTGTGTCATCATCAACTAACCCGGACTGCCCAGTGGTGTCCCTGCTCGTTACATACCTGCCTATCTTCCTCCCGCAGCCCGGCGCGAACGTAGGAAGCCCGACAGGCGCCCCCGCACCGGCCCCAGCATAATTCTGTACGAGACGCGGATTGGGGATTAAAGGAAGAGACGGCAGCATATACCAGAAGTTGTCTACCCTGGGCTAATGTGGCGGACGCGCTTGTCCCAAGAACCGCTACGGTTGGATGGTGGTGCGGTGAGTTGTACGAATATACCCAATATACGCTTAATACGAAGCCGTCAATACCCTCGGCTGTCCGCTGCTACACATGATTACAAATGGGTTGCGGCAGCTGCCACCTTACTCACCGTGAGCCACGGTCAAAACACCTCAGGCAGCCTCAGTGCGCCCACAATGACCTGCATGTACATATCAAGGCGGTAGATGGGCACCACAAGCCGCCACCGAAGAACACACGAGTGCCATGCTTCGGCCCTCGAGGGAAGCAGTACACAATGGCTCGACAAAGTGTCTGGATTAGGCGGCCAAAGCACCAAAGAAGTATACACATGTCGAAGTAGGGTATATAAAAGAAGAGAATCCACCACCACAGCACTGCAGGCCCCAAACCATGCTTCGCCCTATCCGCAAGCCCCCGGGCCCCAGCCGCCCAACGAGATATCGACCAAATGGGAGTGCACGCTTGCGTCGCTTGCTCCTGTATGCATCGAAACATTGCGATCCACGCTATGGCCACTCCGGCATTACTGGGGCTCGCCATAGACAGAGCAGACAATCGAGATGATCAGCTACTCCGGAGAGGTCTAGATACACCAACCGAGTTAGCCTCGGCCAACGACTCTCATCCATGCGCAAGACGAAGGGGTCGACACATACCCGCACCCCTGAGGTGTTGTGACGCCAAAGAAGCAGTCGTCGCCAGTCTTGGGGACGACCTGGTTCGGCCGGATGGGCGTCCTGACGACGCCGGCGCTCGCAAGCGAGACGCACAGCGAGAGCGCCGCGGCGGCGAGTGCGGCGGGCTTCATGTTGACTGACTAGGTGATTACACCCTCGGTAGGATTATGGTTGTATGTAGCTTCCGGGAATCGGATCGTCCGCCAGGGAAGGAATCCAAATAAAACAGGCAAAAAAAAAAATGAAAGGATTCAGACCAGCTGCTTTGTAGGAGAAGAAGAGAAAAGAGAGAGGGGTTTGCTGGTGAAGCTCGCAAAACGCCGATCAATCGCAGAGATGATTACACACGCAAAGGGAGAGAAGTAGGGAAAGCCAATCGATGCAGGATACACTGGACGACTGGAAGCGCCGAGTCGCGACTGGGCGGCGGCAAAACTCTCGTCGCATCTGAAACCCGCCGCTGCAACGCTCTGGTGGTCGGGGGCGGGCGGGGCCGCAGCTGTAGCCGCTCTGCCCGGCCCAGAGCCTGGCAGGTTTCAGGCTTGAAACTGGGGGTTCGACGGTGTGCTGTAGGAATTTCCTACCTGACCGTATACTACGCGAACAAGGGAACAGGGAGCTTGATGAAATCCCATCCCAACTCGCAACAAAGTCGCTCTCGAAGAGACAGCTGCGAGGGCGGGAAATAGAGTTCGACGACGCAAACTCCAGCACAGGGAATCCGTGGCCAGTGAATGAATGGCCCGATGAGGCTCGCTTGGCGGCCAAACGAGAGCCCACTTCAAAACCGCCAGCGTCTTGGCAGGGATGGCTCGGTCCATCACAAAGCACTTTCGTGTGACGAGAAGGACTGAGGACTGTCGAATATTCCCTCGGCGAGTCATGAAGAACGGGAAATCAGCGGTCGCAGTGCCACCGAGCCTTAGTTCAACAACTCCTTTTCTGGCAGAAACCCGGCGCCGGGAATCCACCGCCGGAGCCGGATCCGATCTCCACAAATCCCGGGCCCGGACCGGCAGGGACCCACCCCGAAAGATGACAGACAGAAACCACTGATGTTATAGTAATTATCAGTTCATGAGGAATATGATCGGCCGGGCTCTGGTCAAGATGCCTACCATACCTCCACATAAATCAACACCCCAAGCTGGCCAGGTCACGGCCGGCCTCATTCCCCACCGAGCAGACCACCCTACCTGACCACCCTTAGAGCCGATACCCGGAGTCCACAACCCCTCTCAGCGTGATAATCCCACAACCCGTTACTCATCCCCCACCTCCTCCAGCGGACAACTCTCCCAGTCATCGAACCACATACTCCCCTCCTCCTTCTCGGGCTAAATCTGCCGAAAGAGCCCCAGCACGGGGCACTCGCTGCGCTGCTGCCCGCCCCGCGGCCAGTAGTCCTGTAGCTCAACCCTCCCCAAACGTGGCCGCATCCCCATCTCCACGGCGCACACCCCACCGTCACGGTCGTCCCTAATATCGCGGTCGACCCGCCACGAGCGCGCCATGTCGCGCAGGTACGGCGCCAGCACGGCGCCGGCGGTGTGTGCCTCGGAGGCGTAGCCGCCACCGCCGCCCACGACGCGGATGTTCAGCTGCTCGAGCGGTACCACCACGGAGCCAACTCCAGACGCTGTCGAGCCCTGTTTGCCACGGGAGATGGCCCTAAAAATCGCCACCGCCAGCGCCTCATCCACAGCACAGTCAACCAGTGTGTTAAACACGGCACGGCGCGGGACACCCTCGAGCCCACCCTCGGTGAATGTGGCGTCCAGGTCATCGATCATCGTCGCTAGGGATGCGGGTACGTAAGACTGCGTCTCGGGCGTGGGACAGCTCGCGTCGAGGGTGAGGGCCAGGCGGCGGAGGCGCGGCAGGCTGCCGAGCGCTCCGTACAGACGGACCTCATGGGCGGCGGAGCCGCGGCTGCGGGGGACTGCGACGGCTAGGTCCTCGAGCAGGGGGCAGCGCTGGACCAGGGCGGGGAGGTGGCGGTGGTAGAGCGTTCCCAGGGCGTTGGGGAGGCGGAGTCTTTGTAAGCGCGGGTTGAAGGCGGTGGTGTCTAGCGTTTGGGCGGGGTCCATGCCGAAGAGTTCGAGGGAGCGCAGGTTCGGTAGGGAGCTGAGGAATTTCTGCAGGAGCTCGGCGCTCTCTGGGCCGGCGAGGGCGGCGCCCGCGTACTCGATGGTTAGAGAGGTGAGATTGGGGAAGGTGCAGGTGTCCGTCAGGAAGGCGAGCGCCTCGAGACGGACAATCTGGCGGAGCTTGAGGGTCTGGAGGACGGATAAATCGGTGCATTGCGCCCAGCGCTGGATGGTGTGTTGCGAGAGGTCGCGGGGCCAGGAATGGCCATTGCCCGTGTACATGCCGTCAAGCTCTAGGGACTGTAAAGAGCCAAGGGTGAGGGTACCCTCTGGGAATCCTTTCCAAGCCGGCCGTGGCGGTAGGGGGATTCCAAGCTCGTATGCCTCGACGCCCGGTTCATGGAACATACTCGCGTCTTTTAGGTTCGGCGCCAAACCCCTCACCAAATCCATGACGGCATCACCATGGTAGCTTGGCATGCCTCGTCCATCGTAGCCATTGGTGTCCTCATATAGAACCCAGACGCGGTGCAGGAGGGGCGACGAGGCCAGAGACAGCTCGTCGCGATCGAGTTTCTCGTGATCTAGACTGCGGAGGAAAAAGGGGGAAACGTGCAGCCTCAGCCGGTTCGGGCGTGGCCCAGCGAAGTGTTTGTGCAGTGTCTCGAGGAGGCAGGGCGGCAGCTGGGCTGTGGAGGCGAAGACGAAATCTGTCAAGGCGGGCAAGAGTTCGATCAGGCGGCACAGCGACCTCCAGCACAGGTCGAAGTAAGAGCGGTCTTTGCCAGACTCGTAAGCGAGCGGCCTCAAGCCAAGGCTAGCCACAAAGTACTCGATTGTCTGCTCGTCGTCTTCATATGGCGACCCCATGAGCTTCTCACACGGCACCCGCTCCAAGCCGAGGGGTTGTCCGGCACCGTAATACCAGACAGCCTCCGCGGGGTCTACAAGTCGTCCATACACGACGAGACGTCTGACGTGGCGGAAAGCTGAATCGCGGCGGAGCAGATGCTCACATTGTTGCGCATCGTGGATCAGTTCTTCGGCGTGGCAGGCCTTGATCGCGATGGTCCGGTATAGAACGGCGGTTGCGACAGAATAGCAGTGCTTGTTGGCCAAGGCAAAGGACAGCACGCTGCTTGGGTGTGAGTGCCCGAGGTATTCGCAGATTGAGGATAGCGTTTCGACCGGCAGATCGTCGAATCGGACGGCCGTCATTTTGACCTTCTCGTTGTTTAGCTAGCGACCGATGAAAGAGAGGTGCAATGTGAGGGAGCGATGTCGGCTGTGGTTGGGCGCCTGTAAGGCTGCGGGAGTTGGGGGCAGCTGAGGATATGGCAGCCTTGTGTACATGTACTTGGCCGAGACCTCAAGCCCTCGATGTCAACAAAATGTGGCGGATCAAAAAGCAACACCTTGTTAAGCTCTCATCCAGCTCATGCATGCTAATCAACACAAATATGCAAAACTCCCAGGGAATGACAATCTGGAGCCTCGACGCCCCATAATGCAACCACCATGCAGACCAAGATGCAGACCGCATGCAAATGCCCGTCATCCTCCGTAACCGCGCTCATATATCCAGCCATGATCAATCATCTCCCATAACATCCCATCTCATCCCACCTCATCCCATATCCCCCCCATCCAAACCATGCCAGCAAAGCTCAAACCCCTAAACCGACCCCGCAGCCTTGGCCTGCCTCGTCGGCGAGTATATCCGGAACTGCACAAAGATGACGCAGTCCTCGACCATGGTGCCCAGCGACCCGAGCAGCCACGGCAGCGCGCGGACAAAGTAGTCCCGTTCCTGCGAGTACGCCATGACGCTCGCGCCGTACGTGAAGTTGCCCGTCAGCGACAGCAAGAAGAACAGCAGCGCGAGCCCCTCGCACGACTTTTCGCGGTAGTTCTTGATGATCTGCGGGATGCGGGCGCTGCAAACACCTTGTATTAGCACACTCACGAAAAACTCCGGAGGAAAGAAGGCAAGGAAGGACATACCACAAATAACACAGGGCGCTCGCATACCCCAGCACCATCCCCACCACAGCAACAGGCTCCTTCATCAACTCGCCTCCCTCACCATCACCGGGCACCAACACCCCCCCATCACCAACACCAACCCCCCACGCGCCCATCTTGTAGCTGACGAACCACCCCGCCGCGCCGACGACCCACACGGCGACCAGGCTCATGGTGTTGTGCAGCCAGGGCTGGCTGTCGGGGGTGTCGTCCTCGCCCGTGATGATGCGCGTCAGCGGGTCCACCAGGCCGCTGCTGTCGCGGCGGCGGATCTCGTGGCGGCGGTGCGAGCCCGGCAGGCCGCCGCCCGAGTCGGCCCGCGGGCGGCGGGTTGAAGAGTTGTCGTTGGGGAGGAGGGGGTCGGATTCGCTGGGTGGGGGTGCGTCGACTACGGCGGAGGATGTGCTCGCATCGAGGTCATCGTCGGCGGCGGTGGTGGAGGAGGAGGGGTGGGTGTGGTGATGGTGGTGGTGGTGGTGGGGGTGGTGCTCGCGGCGGGCGGCGCGGCGGCGGGCGTTGATGGTGTTGTAGTAGGTGCATTGGCTTATTAGGATCAGGTCGGCGACGCAGAAGTAGCTGGCGAGAGCTATTGTGGAGGGCGCGAGGCTCGTGAAGAGGGCGCCTGCGGGGGGTTAGTCTGAGGGCAGTACAGACTATGCGCCCGAAGGAGGCAAGCCCATTGACGGCGGCCATATGCTGAAGGGGCACAAGATTTGGCAGCTACTAACCAGACAGGTTGCATATATCGCCGAGTAGCCAGATCAGGAGGAACTTCATCGACAAGGCGTCTGCGCTCTTGGCTTTGTAGTTGGTAATCAGTTGCGGGAGCTACAAGGCTGTCAGCCATTGGTCCTCCTACTGATCATCTTTACTTTGGCGTACCAGGAGACATATCCAAGCTGTCAAGCTGACGCTGCCAAAGATGCCCGAGAGCGCCTCACCGACTCTCGGCGAGTGCGACGCCTCGACGGCGGCAGTGACAAAGCGCAGCATCACGGAGCTGGAGCTTCACTGAACAGAGGCAAAGGAAAAATGAAGCTTGGAGGAGTCAACTCCGACTGTACATCCATAAATATGGTAACTGGCGAGCCTCGCGCGTTGTCGTGTCGGAGTCCTCTTTGGTGTTTTGAAGTTTGCACGTGCGCTCGAGTCATCCATCATCCAGTGAAGTCACCAGGGCACGGCCGACTCCCGTGCCGAGACCCTTATCGCGGGGCGCAGATCGGCGCAGACGCCGCAGAGATAACTAACCCACACCATCCTCGAAAGCATCCCACGGCTGGCTGACCGACTGGTGAGCTGTGCCGTGGTTGGGTGAACGTGATGCGCATTTAAGTCATCCGAAAATCCCTGCATGAGACCTGCAGGACCGGCGATTGGCAGCTGAGGCAGCCTCGCTCAGCGATCCAAGCTGATGACATCGAACAACCTCGAGAAGGCACCCTCGAGGCACCCCGCATTTCGCAGGGTGACCGGGAGAGTGGGGCAACTGCCTGTGGGGCAGGGGGGAACGAGCTTGAAGCACGGGCCAGTCAGACTCGGCCGATTGCCAATTCCTCCTGCGTCCCCTGCAGCTGCCCGGGCCTGTGCCCGACCCCGTCCAGGTCTCTTCAGCCCGGACCCGACTGTTCCATATCCAGCGCCTTGAACGAGACATAGACCTGCAGCGCGCCCTCGACGCTCTGCACCAGCCCAAACACCACCGTCAGGACCAGCACGAGCACGGCAACCCAGAAGGTGTACCACTGCACGCCGTTCCGCGAGTCGTACCACCACTGCCGCATCGTCTTGGGCTGGGCCTCGTCAAACACCTGCTTGAGCATCACCAGACGGTCTCGCCAGAAGGCAAACTGGTCAATCCGCCGGTCGTCCGTCTTGAGGCGGCCGCAATGATTCACGCCCTTGTCGAAATCGCCGTTGTTTGGCAGCCCGAGAATCCACTGCTTGGTCTCCGCGTCACCGGTAGGATAGAGCAGCGCCAGCGTCCGTAGCGTCTCCTCGGCGAGCCCGCCTGGCAGCAGGCTGTCGGCGCTGAACAATGGGAGTCAGTCTTGATGCCGCATTAACCAACGCACAAGGACACAATCAAAACAATTACCTCTGCCGCTGCGTCTCCAGAAACGAAGCATGGTGGAAGATATGCACCCTCCTATCATCATCCGTCAACCGCAGATGATCCGCCAGGTTATCCGTCCAGACAACCTCCAGCCCCGCAATCCGGTCGAGGTTGCTCGCCTTGAAGACCTTCTCCAGCTTGACGCTTTCGTTGGCGAGCTTCCGCTCGGGCTCGAAATAACTCTCCAGAAACTCCCTGAGCGAGCCCCCCTTGGTCGTCGTCCAGCACACGCGGTTGCGCCCGGAGAAGCCGTACGAGTAGCACCCGAAATTGGCCATCAGCAGCAGGCTCGCCGTCAGGTCGATGGCGTTGTCGAGCATCTCGTCGTCGTTGGCGTGGTGCGTGCTCAGCTTGGAGCGCAGCGAGGCCTTGATGTCTTGGCGGGGCATGCCGCTCCGCAGCTTGGCCGCGCACGAGACGATGTCGGCGTGCGTCCTGCTTGCGACATGGCGGCCGCCGTCGTGGAGGGCGTTGGTGCACTCCTTGCTGTAGTAGTTCCAGTAGGCGTCGAGGTTGGTTGCGCCAGCGTCGGCGCTGTGGAGTCGCTGGCCGGCTGGTGTGGAGGTGCAACCCCAGAGGCGGGCCGAGATGGCGGACTTGGTCGATTGAGATAAAGGAGAGTCGAGGAGGCTCTGGTTGAGGACTGCACTTGCAGGAATTTCTGAATCCATTTGTTGAGTGGTTGCGCTACTAACTAAAAGGGCGAGGTTGAAGACTCAGAGGGACTGCAAAAAAAGCCCATCAACGTTGTCTTATTACCTGCAACAACCAGCAGCTCTAAAGGGAGTATCCGGCATTGCATCAACACCCAGCACTACTAGGCAAGATGGCTGTGTCCGCGCCGCATCACGGAGGCCTGCCCTGAGTGCGCCACTCAGGGCGCGTCTTGCCGCGTCAGCGTGCAGCATGTGCCTCCCACTCAAAGCAGCGAATGCATCCTGGCGATCCTCAGCCCCGCGCAAGCCCCAGCTGCTCGGTGGCGATCCCAAGGAAAGTCAGATAGATGTAAGTATCCGTAACAACTGGGAAAACGCCAGTTGCTTCCAGTCCATCCATCGACCCCGAAAGCGGGATTCAAGAGAACCCTCACCTCCCCCCTATCACGTTGTCCATGGTGCCATGCCATGACGGGCCTGCCCTCCATGGCGACGACGTTTCGAACCTCGGACCTGCTCTCCCAGACAACAACCAGCCTCTCGGGCTTCTTCGCGGCGCACAAGGCCGAAAAACAAAGCAACACCTGGCCGAACCCGGAGCTCTCGATCGGGCGGCTCATCACTAAGCTCGGCAAGGTCTCGTGCTGGGAGACCAAGGGCCCCGCGCGAGACGCCTTCGACGAGCTCGCGCCCCGCATCAAGAGCTACCTGGAGCGGTCGGTCGAGCCCATCTCGACGTGGGTGACGTGGTCCATCTACATGTTTGGCAAGACGCAGCGCAGCGCCAGCCCGACCATTGTCTTTTGCTGCGAGGTGACGGCCCACCGCAAGGAGGTGCGGAGTATCATTCTCGAGAGCGGCCTCCTGGACGGCTATCGCGGTATCAAGACGGGCCATATGCCCAGGGCTCCTGATTATGAACAGCTCATACCGCTGGCGCCCGAGGACCGCTCGCATCATGATGAGGGCGGGGCATGCATGGTGGAGGGTATCGCCGCGCGTTGGAACACGGGCTTCTGCGGCGGCATGAAGATTTTTATCAGCGAGTCGGGGGGTCACACAACCGTCGGCGGGGCGATCCAGACAGGGGGCAGGTTCTTCTACACCACGGCTGCTCACGCTTTTCAGGGCTGCGGGCGTAAAGCGGAGGAGGAATCGCCCATCGCGGGGACTGAGGAGGATGACGAGGACAGCGGGATCGAAATCGACGGCTATGACGACGGCGACTTCGACACCAATTCAGATGCGGAGAGCGACTACTCCGACGCCACGTCAGAACAGGCAGAAGATGCATGGCCGCCGCTGAGCCTCCTGGGGAACAGTCCAACGTCGGGTCTTCTGGAGTTATCGCCGCCGCTCCGCGCGCCGAGCCTCTCCGAGTGCTTGAGGAACAGTCCAACATCAGATCATCTGAGTTTAGGAACCCCCTTTCTGACCTCTCTCGACGACGAGTCCCGATCGCACCCCGGTCTCGACTACGCCCTCATCGAAATCTCCCATGCCACCCACAAGCGGGCAAACGGCATCTTCAATCAGGACTATTGGCTCGGCTCGAGCACGAAGCGCACCATGGTCGAAACCACGGCTCTGGCGGACGCAAAAAAGCCCAAGGAAGCGCGAGTTTTGAGCGCCACCTCCCGAGGGGTCCTAACCGGCACACTGTCAGGCACCCCGGTCTACAGCCGCTCCCCGAACAGCACGCAGTTTACGATGAACTACAGCGCGGCGTTTGAGTCGCCCCTCCAAGTCGGCGATTGCGGCGCGTGGGTCGTCGACGCCGAGACGGGTGATTTGTATGGTCACGTCGTCGCCGGCTCCCCGAGCACCGGCCGCGCGATTGTGGTCCCGTTCGATTCCATCTTTGAAGACATCCGGAGGCGGACGGGGGAGCAGCCACGGCTTCCCGAGGCAGCAGCGCCCAAGATGGAGTTGCCAGACGAGAGCTTCGCTCGGGACCTGACAAAGCGGTTTGAGAAGCTGGTCGCGGCAAAAAGGAGAGAATTCCTCGCCAGGACACGGAACCACCCATTGGATCCTCCCCCATACGATAAAACCCCCTACCCCATAGCTCGCAACCTGCCCGTTGTCCCTACGCCGCCGCAGCCGGCCGACAGGGACTCGCATCGGTTCCGCGCAATGATCATTTCGCTCAGCAACACCCCCGTCAAGTACGAGAACCCCGGTCAGCTAGACGAGGCGCTGCAGGTCGTGCCGCTGGAGAGGATCTACTCCGAGGCCAAGGAGGAGTCCCAGATTTTGCAGGCCGAAGCCGAATCGCTGGGCGACAACAACGACAACAACAGCAGGCGCCCGGCATGGGGCTACCAGGACTGCATCGTGCGCGCGCTGATGCGCTGGTTCAACCGCTCCTTCTTCACCTGGGTCAACAACCCGGCGTGCGGGCTCTGCGGGTCGGCGACGGTGGCGACGGGCCTGACGCCGCCGACCGACGAGGAGAGAGCGTGCGGGGCGGCGCGCGTAGAGCTCTTCGGGTGCGTGAACCCCGCATGCGGGTCCGACGAGCGGTTCCCGCGGTACTCGGATGCCTGGACGCTCTTGAAGACGCGGAGAGGCCGCTCGGGGGAGTGGGTGAATTGCTTCACCATGCTCTGTCGCGCTTTGGGCGCGAGGGTGCGCTGGGTGTGGAACTCCGAGGACCATGTCTGGACCGAGGTCTACTCGGAGCATCGGCGCAGGTGGGTGCATGTTGATGTGTGCGAAGAGGCGTGGGATAAGCCGCTGCTTTATACGCGAGGTGAGTACTTACCCTGACATCCTGCGACACCGTTAGATATGTGCTTACAGACACTGTACCAGGCTGGGGCAAGAAAATGAGCTACTGCATCGCCTTCTCGCGCGACGGCGCAACCGACGTCAGCCGCCGCTACATCCGCGACGCCCAACACGCCGCCAGCCGTGCGAGGTGCCCCGAGGCCGTCCTACACTACATCACGGCCGAGGTTCGGAGCTTGCGGCGGGCGAACATGCCCAAGGACGAGCGAGCCCGGCTGGCGGAGGAGGACCGTCGCGAAGAGCGAGAGATGTCTGGGTTCATCGCCACGAGCATCGTGCTCGATCTCTGCGCGTCTGCGCAAGCGGCGCAGACAGCGGCCGAAGGCGGCGAGCCTGAGAGGTCCGCCGCGGCACAACAAGGCCAGACTTCAGGCCGAGGAGGACGAGGCGGCAGCGAGAAGAAGGCAGGTGTCTCGTGCGGTGGAGCATTGATGCCGCTGATGGACTCGTACCCTCGGCAACAACGGGTAGCAAACTTCCCGCTTCAGTCTGAGGGGTCGGCGTTTGGATGGCATTTCTCTCCTCCATTCGGTCACGATGTCTTCATCGATGAGGTCGGCAACGAGAGCGAACAGCGATGATTCCAGGTTTCTCAGGCTGGCGACCCATTGCTCGGCTTGGCCCCACGTGGGGCGTTGATAAGAATCCGCGGATCTGGTTGGCCGGCGCGTTCCTCCGGCAACCACTTACAGGGGCCTGGGCTGAGCTTCTCCAGCCCTGCCTGCCTACGCAGCTGACCATCGGCGATCAGCTGGAACATTGTGCTTGTGACGATTTCTTTCCTTGATCTCTTCTTGCTGCTGTACATATCTGGCCTACAATAAACTATTCAACGAGAGACATAGACACCGCCGAGATGAAGCTCTCGTCATTCGCCGTCGCGACGGCAGCCGTGCCGGGAGCACTCGCATGGGGCGGTATGCCTCTCCCTGCTCCTCCCCATCCACCCAAGCTTGACAAGATCTAACGCAAGCGCACTTCCAGGCTTCGGACACATCAGCGTCGCCTACCTCGCGAGCAACTTCGTCTCGCCCGCCACCACCAGCTACCTCCAATCCCTCCTGCGCAACGACACGGGCGACTACCTCGCGGGGGTCGCAGCATGGGCCGACTCGGTGCGGTACACCAAATGGGGCCGGTTCACGTCCGACTTCCACTTCATCGACGCCAAGGACGACCCGCCGCGGTACTGCGGCGTCGACTTTGAGCGCGACTGCAAAAAGGACCGCGGCTGCGTCGTCAGCGCGCTGCACAACTACACGTCGCGGATGCTCGACCCGGACCTCGAGGCGGCCGAGCGCGCCATCGCCGCCAAGTTCGTCGTGCACTTTGTCGGCGACATGCACCAGCCGCTGCACACGGAGAACGTCGCCAGGGGGGGCAACGGCATCCCCGTGCGGTTTGACAGGAGGAACTACAACCTGCACCACGTGTGGGACACGAGCATCGCCGAGAAGCTGGTGGGCGGGGTGCCGAGACGGGGGGGCCCCTATGCAGTGGCCAAGCGGTGGGCGGATGAGTTGACGAAGCAGATTAATGAGGGCAAGTTTGCCACGGACCGGATTGACTGGCTGCGGTCGGCCAATCTGTCGGATCCGAGGGCTACTGCTATGGCGTGGGCGACGGAGGGGAATGCGTATGTCTGCACGACGGGTAAGTCTATTTCTGAAAGGTGTCCGTCCTCGCGTGTTGGGCAATGGTTAACATGGCTCTTAGTCTTGCCCGACGGCCCGGAGGCTATCAAAGGCCAGGAGCTGGGGTCCAAATACTTCGAGGCCGCCGCCCCCGTGGTCGAGGTGCAGGTTGCACGGGCGGGATATCGCTTGGCTGCATGGCTGGACTTGATCGTCTCGAGCCTTAAGACCGACAGGTCATTGTCGGACGATCTTTAGCGGTGCCTGTTATTGTTTTGTTGATGGGGGCGTCGACGATCGAGGATGGGAGCTGAGCCGATCCGCCCGCGGGACGGTAGTTGAGCGGCACATCTCTGCTCTTTGAAAGCGGTTCACGTCGTCGAAAGAGGGCCCTTCCAAGAAGTGATCATCGCGATAGCCGCACCTGAAATTCGGGCCTTGTGATGGCGGGGCGATGCTCGTCCCAACAACCTGAGGAGAGAAAACACCTCGTGTGTGATCTTCCCGTCGACGCCAGCGATCAGAGATGCGACGCCAAGCTTCGATGACGGCACTAGCTCGTGCCGAGCATTTTCGCGGTGCCTCTTGTTTCGTTCTGTCGATCTGTGGCCAAGAGTCTGCGATACCTAGGGGTAGCAGAGTCAGGCATCTTTGCCATGCCAACAACCCGCAACGTTAATAGCCACCGGTCGTTGGCGGGTTGACAAGTGCCGACTGAACCGGCCAAGGTGACGCTGTGCTCCCTCGACGATTCATCCAATGTGTTGTGAAAATGAAGGATTGGTTTCGGCGAAGAGTTGCCCTGTTTCAAAAAAGCGAGCAGTTGTCGGTTGAGTTGAGTCAGAGAGGGAGATGTAAGGAGATGGGGGCGTCTCAAGATGCGCAGGGGCCCGCTTCACGATTTGGCCGCCGGCGCTTGCACCGTCACGAGGTCGATGGGCCGCTGCTGGATATCTAATCAGAACTTCTGTCTTCAGATGATCCATCCGACCCAAAGCGCTGGTCATCGTGGAGCGCGAGTTCAAGTTAGTAAAGGAATGCCCGACCTCATCTCGTGTGCTTGCCAGGACAACAACATGGCTGGCCAACCCCAGGCCTGGCGACCGAAACATACTATTGCACATCAACTCGGCGGCCTTACGCCGACCGCCATCCGAAAGATCGGCTTGCCATCCCATCTCCTCGGCACCATACTGCCGTGGCAACCTAGGAGGATGTCGGCAACAATGAAACGGGGGCTCGGCAAGCCCTCTAGAGAGATGGCTGTTTCGGTGACGTTGCGGTGGGATTCTCGTGAAGCCCGAACTTGAACGGTCGGGTCTCTCGGCAGGACTTTGAACCAGCGCGGGGGCCCTGTCTCGCCGAGTATCCCGGACTTCGCAAACTGACGGATGGAATGGCAGGGTCGCCATGGCCAGGAGGGAGCCGTGTCGAAAACTGCAGGCATGCGGCTCGGCTGGGAACCTGAACCTTCGGGTCCAGGCGTTTCATGGAACCCTAGCCTCCAGGCTCCCTTACCAAAGTAAGCAATTCCGTTCACTCATTGAAAGTGCCAGGCCATGGGGCAATTTTCATGTGGATTCTCTGAGTGAACAGATGGTTGCCACGAGGCTTGGCCGGCTGGGCACCACACCCCGTTTCTGGCCAGGGATGAGTTGGTTCCTGAACTCGGCCGGGGATGCGGACTGGCCACAACTTGGCGCGCATCTCGGGCCGGCGACCTACCGGCTTCAACGGGAATTGCAGTCGAGCATTGCTGATAGGCGCTGGACATGACGGCGAGACTAACAAATAGGTAGTGTCCTGACACAGAGGACAGCAACCGACGCCAATGCGCGGGCGGCGACAGTGAAGATCCGAACCCTTCGTGTAGTCCTGGAGGGCTGCCGATACCCGTGGCAGGGAACCGCCGGCGGCTCTCTTTCGACGGAGACGGCGTCGTGCCGGCGGGCGGCTGCAAGAGTGGAGAGAGAAGGGGAGCTGGCCCACCACAGGGCCGAGAAGCGCCTGAAGGGGCAAGTGGGGAATGACCCCACAACCGCAGCGGAGTTAATGCCCACTCGCTTCGGCTTCATCCCGAGACACTTGCTGCCCGATCGCCCTGATTTGGGCTCGCTGATTGGTTAGACTTGGGACGAGCAGGGGCCCGCCGCGGGCATCTGGCACACGAGCCGCCTCAACTTCAGCCCAGCATCCCAGCCCTGGGGGGCAGCCGTTGCGCGCGCTCTGATAGAGTTGCCGCTGAGTTTGCACGACGGCGACATAGCGCTTTTTGGCCGTTCTCCATCGACTGGACATGAGGTCGTGTCTCGAGGCGCGGGTGGCCATTTCGGGGGTCGCTGGCTATTGAGGCCCGGGGTTGATGCCGTAATTATTGGCCACTTCAAGGTTGACATTCTATGGACGGCCCGCGGTTTCCTCTGATGTCCTGCGGTGCCTGCCACTGCCTGCCACTGCCTGGTCTCATCTGCAAGGCACACTTTCCTTTTTTGTCTCTCGTACCTGCCCCATGCCCCTCCCCGTGTCAGGACCTGAGAGCCAGGAGCTCTCCAGGGCCCCTGCCGTCCCAACTCCAACCTAAAATTCTGCAGGGTGCCGTGCACTGGCCGGTTCCTGGAGGTTGCATCCCCAAATCCCCCTCTGTCCCGTTCTCTGTCGGACGATTCTGACATACCCCCCTACCACTCCCCCCGTGCTGCACCGCCGTCCCCTGCACCGCGTTTTGGAGCCGTGGGGCCGCACACACCTTCAAGGTTGTCTCTTTCTCCGGGCCTCCTGCCGCTCCGCCCGGGATCCGTCGACGTTCCTGGTCGCAGGAAGAAAGCTTGGCGGCTACCCTTGCTGGCTGGGACATGGACATGCTGGAACATGCTGGGGGGGGGGCTCCGGAAGGGATCGAAACCGCTTGGCTTGCCGGCACATGAGAAACACGGGCTTGGCGTTCTCGTCGGATCGCCGTCGCAGCACACTCCCTGCCCGCTTCCACGCGCCTCGTCTGTTATAACAACCCCGTGCGGGCCCCAAGACCGTCCTGGCCCTTCTTCTTCGACCATGTACCGTTCTCACTCTGTGCGGTGGTAGTTGTTTCGTCCCTATTCTTTTCTTCCCTTCCTTCCATTCGTTCCTTTCTTCGGACGCGGGCTGTACTTGTACATATCCCAATTCGCCGGCACCAGTTGTCGCACATCGCTCCTTTAACTCACTTTTGCTTCTGACGGTCTGGAACCATCTCCTTCTCTCGACTCGACCCTCGGCTCCTGCGGAGCTTAGTCCCCCTTAGACGGCCCATCGACACCTCTCCAACAAGCCCCCACCATGTTGATGAAGACAGCCGTGACGGCCCTTTTGGGTCTGGCTATTGCTGCCGAGGCGGCTACGGTCCGCCAGCACAGGTCGCCCAGTGCGATGGAACGGCGGCAGAACCGGGGTGGTGGCGGCCGTGGAGGGAACAACGGCGGCAACCAAGGCGGCAACCAGGGAGGCAATCAGGGCGGCAACCAGGGCGGCAACAATGGTGGCAACAACGGCGGCAACAACGGCGGCAACAACGGGGGCAACAACGGAGGCAACAACGGCGCCTCGGAGACTTGCCTGGCAGCAAACGCCGTCCAGACCGGTTCGGCGTCTACCGGCCAGAGCGGCGCCGCCGCCGCCGATGGTCAGGTGAACTCGGCCACGTACGTTTGCACCGCTTCAGGGGATTGATGTTGCTGAGGCTAACCCCTTGCAGTGACAATGCCAACTTCATCAACTTCTGCTCTGGCGAGACCCTGACCAATGGTCTGCAGAACCGCGACGGTTCCTGCAACGGTATCCGTACGTACACTCAGCCCTGGAGAGAGCCAATTCAGTTGCTAACCCCGGGCAGCAATGGGCAAGATCCCGGCCGTCAACAAAATGGTCTCGGCCGTCATCACCAACCCCCAGAACAATGACGATATCGCGGCCCTCACCACCTTCAACATCCAGGTCAGCCTTGCCAACATGCAGCTTGGTTCCTTCACCAACGCCACGAGCACCTACTATTCGGCGCCCCAGGACCTCAACGGAAACGGCCAGATCATCGGCCACACCCACGTCACGGTCCAGGACACCGGCAACACGTTGAACCCCACCCAGCCTCTGGACGCGACCCAGTTCGCCTTCTTCAAGGGCATCAACGATGACGGAAACGGCCAGGGTCAGTTGGCCGCCGAGGTGACTGGTGGTCTCCCGGCGGGTTGTTATCGTGTCTGCACCATGTCCAGCGCCTCCAACCACCAGCCGGTCCTGATGCCTGTCGCCCAGCGTGGCTCGCAGGAGGACTGCCGCTACTTTAGCGTCGGCGGTGCCTGCGCCAACAACGCTGGTAACGGAGGGAACAACAACAACAACGGCGGCGGCAACAACAACAACAATGGCGACAACAACGGCCAGAACAACGGTGGCAACAACGGCGGCAACGGCCAGAACAACGGTGGCAACAACGCTGGTAACCAGGGCAACAACGCTGGAAACAACGCTGGCAACAACGCCGGTAACAACGCCGGTCAAGGCCAGGGCAACAACGCCGGTCAGGGCCAGGGCAACAATGCCGGCGGCAACGGCGGCAACCAGGGCGGCAACAATGCTGGCAACCAGGGCGGCAACAACGCTGGCAACCAGGGCGGCAACAACGCTGGCAACCAGAACAACGCCGCTGCCGGCGGCAGTGCCATTGCCGGCGGCGCAGCTCCGGCAGTTGAGGACACTGGTGATGCGGCTCGTCCGTTCCGTGTCAATGGCAACACCTTCGCCACCAAGGCGGCTGCCGTCCAGCGCGCCTGTGCCATTCAAAACAACGCCTGCGCTGATGCCGTCAACGGCGGGCAGGCCCAGGGTACGACGATCGCGGACTGCAACCAACAAGAAACCGCATGCAGGGCAGCCGGGGGCGCCTAAACCAAACCTGTCCGTTTCGCTCAGTGCCACCCCGACCTTCACGGCGCCGCTCCATTCTTGGAGCCGATGCATGCCCTCCTTCCTCTGACATTGGGGAAGAGGCGCGCGAGTCCTTGGGCCCGATGCCAGGCGTGCTTGATACCCTCGTTCTCCGCCCAGCCGCTTTGGGTCCTTGAGACTGGCGCAGGTGGTCTACAGCCGGAAGGGGTGTGTACCATAATCTTTTCAATTCCTTCGACGGACAGGAAGGCAACCCTTTAGTCCTTAATTTGCGGCTACTTGTGGTTAGTTGTTGGTTTTGCGGGCAGGCGGGCGTCGCGTCTTTCACACATATCCCCTTTTTAGAAAAGAATTGGAAGACGCTCTGATCGTTGTTTCTTGGATATCTTTTCTATTTCCTTTTTATTTTTTTCTTTCCTGTCGATACGCCGGCGATGTTATGACATTTTATTACGGAGCTCATGGCATCGCATCGTGCTATCGCGAGTGTAATGCGTGAATACGTAGTTGGTATAGTAGGTAGTGCCGGGGTTAGAGGGGACAATGCCAATCTGGTCTGTGACCGGGACTGAAAACAAGGCCGAATAGACCAAACCTCCCAGCTGAATCACAAGGGAGGGAGGGAGGCGACTGGGCGGGCAAGACAGTGGACGAACTGGTGAGACTGTACTGTTCCAGACAGGCCCGGCAGGGTAGGTTGTGCGATGTGACTCGGATGGTGCCTGGTCCGGGAGCTGGGTGTCTCGTATCCCAGTAACGATGGTTGGTGTGTTTCGGCATTTGTCATTACTCGCCGGGAGTGGATGGCCCCGGATGGGGGACCGGGGGGTTGGGTGTTGTAGGAGGTTCAAAGAAAGCTTTTTTTCTCAGTTGTGAAACGGCGGAAGGGGGGGGTTGTGAAACGGGGCGGACCGAGCGCGGCTGCTGAGGCTGACTGGTTGCTGGGATCGATCGGATGGGGGGGGAGGGATGGGGAGTCGGGGATGGGGACAGGGCATGGGAACACGAAAACTTGGAAGTGAACTGAAGGGGGGCGGATGGGTGACTGACACTGACTTGGTTGACTTAATTGGCTTCACTTTGGCTGGCTGTGCTGCTGCGGGTGTCTTACACGTGGGTGTTGGTCATTTGATGGGTTTCTGGGGGAGGAGTGGAAGTGTGCCTTGCACGAGGTGCCATGATATGTAGTTATACCTCAGCGAAGGAATATGTCTGAGCTTTGGGCGATGGTGGGAGGAGAGAATGATGGCTGTATTCATAGTTGGGGTTTCATACATTCATTTCTTTGGTTCGTCCTGTGTGTTAGGGTTGACGGTCAGCATCATCGTGGTGTGAATTGAGTCTCAGGCTGTGTTGCTTGGGTTAGATTGTGTTCGCTCTCTCTCGTTCGTCATCCGTGGAGGTCTGTGATGTCACTATTTGGTATATGTACCTGTGCTGGCGTCTCGGCTCTCTGTTGCCAGGTAACGATGACGACGGCAGTCTCGATCAAACATTTGGATTAGTAGCTGGTTATCGCATATCTTATTTAGTTTGTCGTTTGAGTATAAGAGTGAAGTGTCATCTTACCGCAGAGGTGTTGATGGTTGAGTGGTGCCCTCTTGAACTTATGCTTCCGTTCCAGACATCCATTCCCGGCGCTTGGCTGAGCTGAGATTGA
Organism: Parachaetomium inaequale; assembly: GCA_033296685.1. Classification (NCBI taxonomy): domain Eukaryota; kingdom Fungi; phylum Ascomycota; class Sordariomycetes; order Sordariales; family Chaetomiaceae; genus Parachaetomium; species Parachaetomium inaequale. Next base: position 101,546 of record MU854352.1, on the reverse strand, counting down.
GACTGTCAAACTAGAGGTATGGCAGCATTTTGATCTCGTGGTTGTGTAATTGCTGGTTTTGACATGCTCAACTTACCTATCCGTCACAAGGCATCGTTGTGGTGTGGCGGTTAGTGGAAGACGTCTTCTAAAACCGTCCGCCAGTTGCGGTGACCTTTTGCCACTTTCTCCTTGCTGACTCTTTCATTCTCTACTTTATTTTTTGCGCTTTGATCAATCGTGAGAAACGAATAGCAGTCAAGGCTATAGCTTTGGTTGGCCCAAGTCACTGAGCTTCACCATGTGAAAGGTTGCTGCGTATTCTTCAAGTATATGCCTTTCAAACATCCCAGAAACATCAATGTGCTGCTAATGCAGAGTATTACTGTATCCTGGTCTACGTGCAGAATGTAAATATCCCTTTGTTACCCCTGAGCGTCACAGTCCTTAACTTGGTTGCTCCATTGAACTACGCAACCAAAGCTCGGCACCATACCACTAGCCGCTGCGAAAGAAGGAATATAATAAACATACAGTAGCAATTCAGGGACGCAATGCCACAAAACTATGTGTAAGCTATAGGGGGTTCGTTCCATGATACATAACTCGGCCGACACTTAGACTAGACCCGTGGTTCATCATACGACTTACCCCAATCACCTGGCCTTAAAGAGTTTCAGGGACATTGTGACTCCCCTGGATAGTACAACTTGCCTAGCTTATTTGCTTCTCTCATCACGTCCCAAGCGTGGTCTGACGTTTGTTTTCTCCCCCCTTGCCCGAGGACTTTGAAACGGAGCTCGGTCGTGATCTTTTTGACAACGCATTGTTATAACACAGCCGAGTTCAAAGGTAAGTAGAATCGGGACCTCGTATACCACATGGTTCAATTCCTAAGCAATCTCTCCCTTCAAGTCGCGCCTCCTTCTTACCCATCGGACCTCCGAAACACCACCACCAAGCTGAGCCTTCCGTACAACATGAACTCCCACATCCGACTAGAGCCCGCCCCAAAGCCTAACTCCGGCTTCTCAACCTCTTCTCAACCTGTCACCCCGATCTCTCGCTAACACCATCACACCCGTCAACCAACCCACTACTGACCGAACCGATACACAATGCCCGCCCCAAAAGACGACTCGGAGAAACCCCCCGTCTTCCCGACCCCCCGCGCGCGCCTCGAATACCTCTACCACGACGTAACCCGCCTCTCCCAGATTGCCGCGCCGACCCTGATTCTCCACCGGGCCGACCGCAACCTGACCTCGCCTCCACGCCCCCCTGTGGTCGGAATCAAGGCCGCACAGCAATACGAGGAGGATTTTGTTGCCGCGACGGGGGGCACGCTGGTTATGGACGTCGAGAGCATGACGGTGGACTGTGACGGTGTGTTTGGGTGTGTGATGGGGGTTTTGAGAGCGGGGGGTGGGTCTTCTTCTTCGTCTTCTTCGTCGTCTTTGGTGGGGGGTCAGGGTGTCAGTGTGGGTGGAAAGGGGCAGGGGAAGGAAGACAGTCAAGAGGGGAACTCGAAGGGAAGGGGGGAGATCGAGATGCGGTTTTGTGGGGTGTGGAGGTTTGATGAGGAGGGCAGGGCTGTTGAGCATTGGGAGAATGCTGCTGACCCGGCGGCGCTGGCGAGGTGGTTGGGGAGAGAGTGAGTGAGAGGAAGTCACCGGCTGAGTCCTAGCTACGACAGTAGAAGCCATCATTGATAGGTGTGGCCAAGGTTAGCATCCCACGTCTTGACACCTTGCTAGCTGCAAGACTTTTGCCGTGCTCGGATTTATCTTCTTCCCCCATCAACCGTTTTTCCACTACAATAATAACCCCATCTGACTCGTTAAAGTCGATAACTACCGCAGCATAGTCTTGTTAGCGGCCATCCATATCTATTCAAGAGTTGAGCATCGATCGTCCGTCCAGGGGTTGAAGAAATCGGTACGATTCGCAAGTTTACGACATGGGGTAGGACTTCCAAGGCAAAATCTATCTCTGCTCTGACTGCCTCCAGAATCTCGTGATCGCTCCAACCCTTGACCTTTCTCCCACTCATTGTGGTAGGATCCGATTTGGATTGCGAAGGCTTGTTGGCAAAAGCTCACAAGGTAAGGTGGTTAGACGGTTGAAGTTCCCCCCCAAGGAACTTGCTGCGCGACCATAATTTGTAGTCGGGGCTCCAGGGTCAGACGAACAAACTTGAACACATACCAGCGGTGGAACGGTACTCCCAGCGTGGGGTTCCGTAACAGGTGGGAGTCAACTGCATAGTTCCCAGGGAAAGAAGAAACAAGCCGACTCCCAATCGGAGTAGACGATTATACCGGCAACTCTCGATACTTATACGCCTTTCTGCTCGTGTCCTACCGCGTATGCTAGAAGTGAAGTGCTGACTGGCTCGTACAGGCTTTGCAATAACACGCGCGCATGTAAGCTGCTGTCGTCGATGCCCTGGTTTCTGTGGGCCATAGCGGGATGCTGAACAGGTACTACGTGATACAGGGCTTCAGCCGAGCCACCGAGAGGAGTTAGCAATAAGCAGAACGCTGATCCGAGACACGGCGGCCATATAGGTATGCTGTGAGAGGCCCGCTCGACGAGGACTCGGAGGATCTGGTCCCGCCGAAGAGATATGGACGGCGCAGACGGAGCCTCAACAACCTGAAGATGAAAAGGCTACCTTGGGCAGCCTCCAAAGTATCCGAGCTTCCTCATATATATTTCAACGACTAGCTGGCGTTATAGACCATAATTACATGCCTACAACACCAGCCAAAATCGACTGAACTGGATGAGCTCCGGATGGGCAGCGGAGAAGCTGGAGTAAGAGGGCGACGGCCGTCGGCTCCGTTAGCTACGTGATTTCGCGCATCGTGTATCTGTACCTTAGTCGTCTTGCCAGTGCTCTCCGGTAGGGTGCTAACCCGATGGCTTCTTGGGAGCACACTTGCCCCCCCTTACCCTTTAGTACTTGACTCACTGATGCTACTCGACATCACCACCGAGCTTTAGTGAGACGTAGCACAGTCACGGCCAACCCTGAGCCGCTCGATGGCTGAGCACGACACAAAGCCAGGTAGGTGCCTGGCTTGCCTAAACTTGGCCAAGGAAGGGCCTTCTAACATCCACCGCCAAGTGAATCCGCTTCATGTAGATCTTGTTCTCAACTTTGCCTTCATACTACTTATCATCTATTGATGTGTCCCAGGCTAAAAAGCGTACGTGGGAATGATGCCGAGGCGGAGGATACGACCTAGACAGAGGCAGGTCGCCAAAAGGAGACTCATGCGGAGGAACCCAAACTGTTGGATCCACAGGGCGGGTAGAAAGGGCTGGATGGATCCACTGGTACCCCTCGTTCAGAGGAACCTGGGAGGTTCAACGACTCCAACCTCTTTCCAACGTCATCGGTGAAGCATCCTGCACCCCCCTCCACCCTATCTTTTAATCTCCAACTCCCCTCCACCAAACCCTCCCTCTTCTCTCCCCTCCTCGCCCCCTCATAAAACCAACAGCCCCTCTAAAAATGGCCCTCGCCGCCCCCACCACGGACGTAAGCTCCCCGACTCATCCCACCACGCCCCTTTCAAGCCCCTACCTAACCTAAGCTAACCCGCCACCAGCCGGCGGTCCTCCTCGCCCAAGAAACCAGCGACGCCTACACCTTCCGCAGCTTCACCGCCGAAACAGCCTGGGCCCTGGGCACGGCCCTGCGCGGGCGGCTGCTGTCCCTCCCCGCGGGCCAGCGCAAGCCCGCCCTGATCTCCATCGCGCTGGCGGGCGGCACCCCGCTGCACGTCGTCTTCCAGAGCGCCACGGAGCCCGGGACGGTCCCGGACAATGAGAACTGGGTGCGGCGCAAGCGCAACACGGTGCTCAGGTGGGGTGTGTCGAGCTGGGCGATGCGCATGAAGACGAAGGCTGGGTTAGGCGGGGGTGGTGTGGGTGTGACGGCCGATGAGATCGAGGCGGCGTTTGTGAAGAAGTATTCGCTGGCGAGCTCGAACGGCGGGGCGGTCGCAGATGAGTACGCGATCCATGGGGGCGGGTTTCCGGTGCGGGTGCGTGGTGTTGACGGGGTTGTCGCCGTGGTGGTTGTTAGCGGGCTGAAGCAGGAGGATGACCATGCGGTTGTGGCTGAGACGGTGAAGGAGCTTGTTGCGGCGCAGTGCGAGAAGCAATGATGCCGCCGTCGCTAGGCTTTTGACATGCGAGTCCCGTAATGGCTATCGAAGCGCATCACGCTTGGGTTGACCCATCGCTGGCCTTGTCGCCTTGACCAGGCACAGCCTCACTCAGCACAGGGACGGATTCAAGTAAACGTGGACTCTGACACAGGCCAGAGCACGCGGCAAGTTTACCAATTAGCACTTGCAGAGTGTACATCCATAGTATCCTGGTGAATACACCGTGACTGTCATGAACCCCTTTTCCACCCCGTCCCGCGTCACACCACAAGAGTCGGTACCCCTGAAACTCGATTTAGGGGTTTGTTTTGTTTTCTTCCCATCGTGCCAGGCATCGCACAGACACAAAACAATACCAATGACTCCATATTTTGCGTTTCTGATCCCTTGTTGTGTCATCGGGTCCATGCCTTCCGGTATCGTGTAAACACTCGGCGCGGTGCGACGCGAGACACGCTCGGACACAAGTCATCGTCTCGGCCATGCTTCGAGAAGTGGAAGCCTGGCCGAACCATGTTTCGCGGGATAAACTTGCTACTGACAAGCCTCTGGCTACATGCAAGAAGCTTGATAGTAGGTCTGAGCCAGCGACAGGGAATTAGAATCACTTGAACACTATCAGGTCTGGAACGACGGGGGCTTCCAACTTGTCGCCTGGCGTGATTCTCCTTCGGCCCGATTTACAAGTCCTTGATACAGGATGAGGACGGGCTGATACCTATCAAGATCCTGCACAGTTATTCCGGATGCCGCAGTACTTCGTCCGCGGAACAAAGACCAGGTTGTCCAAGCGAGTCCTGTCGACAATCCTGGCCCTGGGCCCCTGCTCACCGAGGTGAACAAACAAAACAAGCAATGCTGCTTTCACTGACCAAGCATTGTGCAGCCATCCCGGTTCCCCCTGCGGTGAAGACCGGCAGGCGCCCCCTGACTGTTGCATAATCGGACATGCACCGTTTCTTCGAGCCCCCCCAACATCCATGCCACACGCCACATGTCATTCCGCAGCAGGGAACGAACCGCCGTTGAACCTATTTTCGAGAGAACATTGGGCGATTCCTTCCGTTCTTGGATTCCCATCAACCAACAGACACCAGATGCTCCTGCGGACCTGCTGGTTGGCGGCACAGCTACTCAACTCAAGAAACGAGATGGCAAGAGAAGAGGCCGCGCAATGCTTTCACCATGCCACCGGCCCTCACGCTCGCCCGGCACAGGACAGACGGTACAAGAAAGACCATCCCAATGGAACCGGACAGCAGACGTGTGAGCCTCCGTACCCCCCTGTGACGGTAATGGACAGGACTGTCCGATTTCTCGGCCTTGTCCTGCTACCTTAAGTACTACTACCGAGGACAAGTAAACTGCCAAGCTTTCCCTAGATAAAAAACGAAAGGGAGAGCAAGAAAAGCAGCACCAGACACGACACCGCATACCCCGTATCTCGATCGTCCAACGTGCCACAGCATGCCAGTGCCTTGTCCGATCCATGTCCCGGCCTACGGTGTCGAAGGGAGATGGCAAGCATTTCTCTGCCTCTCTCTACCAGAAGCTCACCATTGTCCACTCCTGAATTGGGCAGACACACTGCGAGGTCGTGCCGTGTTTCGTGTCCCCTTGCAGTCGAACAGGAGAAGTTCCTGGAACCCAACCAGGCCGGCCGCTGTACTGCTGTGTACTGTGTAAGCAAAGGAGGAACCCAACTCCCGGCCCCCACAACAAAAAGTGAATGCTTATGGAATCGAGAGGCGCGAACTGCCAACTGCTCGCGTCGTTATCTTGGGTCGTTAATCAGCGGGTTGACGAAGTGTGAAATTACTGTCCACGGGATACGAGTATCGTCGGTGCTACAAGCCCGTTTGTTTTTTTTGTCGCCGACCGGCTGACCCGTTTTCGCTCTCGTCCGTAAACCCGGCGATCAGAGTCCGGCCGCCGCCCCTCCGAAAATAGCAGACCTCCCCTTTCCCGGAAGAGGAAGAAAACAACTTGACTCGGACCGAGCGGGATGAGCGGGTGGCGCGGCCAAGTCATCACCTCTCTTCGCGACAGAGGCGGCGGGGGGGAGACAGAGATGCCTTCACGACGGCCATGACTAATGACCTATTTGAGCGGTCGAGTCGGCGAAGTTCCATGACTCTCCGCTCGCTAACTTAACCAACCAACCCATCGGCCAATCCGGCTTGCCAATGTCAGTTAGGTAAGAAGCAGTTAGCCCGATTTCCTCGGTGATACCGATGATGACGGAAACGGGGGCTGGGGGAGCTGAAAAGAGCCATTTTAACGTCTGTACTGATGAGGTTTCCGGGTTCTGGAACTGGACCGACCGCCACCACGGACCCCACAAGGCGCGATCTGCGTGTTTCACAGAGAGGAGGGTCGAGCATGGGCTGACTTTCGGCAGTGACCCTTGGCCTGTTTTGACGACGAGCCCGTGAGAGTGTCTCGGTTGGTTCGGCGAGCGGCACGTTCACTGGTTATCGCTGCCTTGGCCGTGGCCGTGGCTTTCCAACGTTCGTGAAAGCCACTCGTGAAAGCCATTAGTCGGTTTTTTTGGACCATCGAGATGTCGGTGTAGTTGTGCAAATGGCGATAGAGCCGAGACCGCCCGTGGATTTTCCCCGCCCGGCACTTGCTCTGTCACTGACTCGGCCAGGGATGATCTGGGGGAGATGCAGTCTGGAGGTTGTCCACGGGAACTGGTGGATTGGCCTCGGACAGCCGAAAGCCGCCACCCTCCTCATCCCTCTTTGCAAGTCCTGACAGTCACAATGATGACGAGGGCTTCGGTTGGGGTCTCGAAAATGATGTATGATTTCGAGGACGGTTTGAGGAGACAGCGCCTGCGGAAATTCTCGAGGTTCTGACCATTCGTGGGTAGAGAGAATGGAATTTCTGGGGTTTTATCGGGCTTCAGCAATTCTTCACAGCCTTGACGTGGTGTCAAGTTCGACGAGCTTAAGCCTGGTTTTGCTTGTTGTAAAAGGTCAACCTCAACGTCGCTCGAGACCGCCGTGAGGTCCTGGCGATCGACGACACGCGAAGCATGTGGTCGGCTCGACGTTGGCTACGCGATATCTTGGCGTTCTTTTGGCGTCGCGTTTCTGCAGCTCGGTAGCATCCAGCACCCCTGAGCTTGCTGCTCCAAACCCCTGAGCTTCCCCCAATCTCGGCAAGGGTTTGCTGGTGGGCGCGATGCAACGGGCAGGGGGCTGCTTCGTGCAACACCAGCCCCATGCTTGTCTAGGGTGACAAGCAGCCGGCAGCGACCAGGCTTCTCCCACTCCCTGGTCTACCCGTAAGGCTGGGAATCGAGAGGATGGGGAACCCGTGATGGCACATGTCGGGCAGCTTTTCTTCTGCCCTTTTGCTCGAATCAGCAACCCGCACACCTCCACGAACTGCAGGGGGAAGAAGATGCGGCTTTCCACCTCCGTTTCGTTCGGAACGAGAATGATCGGCTGGGATTCCGCGAAATGAGTGGTGCGTAAGCATGGTGGATGTGAAGTACCTGCGCACCACATTCAACCTATAATTAGTGATTTATCCGGAACTCTCTCATCAGTTCGCTCATCACCTCGGCAGGAGCGAGAAGGAGCCCGAGCTGATTTGTTCGAGTTGTTGCCTGCCAACGGCTCTGACCCGGGGCACGCGGACTGACGGAGAGATTCGATGATGAGCCAAAGGGACCCACAGCGCTGAAGTGAACTTTGGTCCTTTTCGTGTTTGTTGCCGATGAGGACGGAGAAAGGGCAATTCCCCGAGTGATTCCCAATCTTCCCGTTTCCCCTCCTGAACCGGAGGAAACACTGATATGGAGGAGTTCAAAATGGTAGCGATCTTGTGAAAGGCGCTGATGTTCCCCGGAATTTGCTCCGGCGGAATGGAGCCACTCGGCTGACCAGGGCCTCCCCATCCCTGTTTTTGAATCCCTGTTGCTCCCAACCATGCCATTCCAGGATTTTGGGCAGACGACGGGACTTTGGGGTATGTACTTCGTACATAATGGAGCTCTGTTGATGCCAACGGAACAAGTGCCAAGGCCTCTCCGACGTCAGAGGTGCCAGAGCTTTACGTGGAGGGAGATGGTTGAAGGGTGTTTGCTGTTGGCCGGCGGCCAGACACAGGAGGGGGCCGGGGGCACTGGCATTCTAGAAATTCCATGCCTGAGCGGGGGAAAGTTCCGGAAGACGACCCGGCGTCCAGCGGTTCGCCCGGCGTCTTCAACTAAACAGTGGCGCGCTGCATGCTCGGAAAATGTATTTCGGTACGTGCCAGGATAATTGAAGGGGGCATGGGAAACATCCCACGGCCCCGGAGATCGCGGGTCGATATTGGGCCTGTAAGGCCCGGTGTGACGAGAGCAGGGTGTTTAGCGAACCTTCGCGTCGCCCCTGGCTGCATGCTGCGTGAGAGCTCGGCTTCCGATTGATGAACGCAACGCCAGTGGGGGCAGAGAGGGGCAGCCCATGGATCGCCTCATTGAATCTTAGTGAGAGCTTGCGAGAGGCGCCGTGCTGCTGTTGTTGTCCGAGTCTGCTTCCGTTCCGGTGTTTCTCGAATGTATGCGGTCCGAAGCCGACGGACAATCCATAGATTTGAAACGGAAAGGGGCGTCGCCCAGCCGAGGCAGCTTGAGTTTCCGAGGTCTTTTGGTACCGCTGTACGACCTCTAAAAATTTATCCGTCCAAGATGCATTGCCAGGATTTGATGGGGGGTGGTATCACCCTCCTCCACGCGGGGTGAGCCAGCAACCCTGGCTTCCCGTGCGTGATACCAGATTCCCGGTGTGAAACTGAGCCTCACAACTCGGAGATAGCTGTTGTTGTTCGCGGGGGAAGGCTCGAGTCCTCCCCTCCCTTTGAGCTACGGAGCACCACTGCTCTGTTTCAATGCCAGGCTTGCCCCGTGGCGCTTCAAAACCTCCCGAGATTCGAGCCAGGATGAAGCAATGCCGGACAGGGATGCTGAGCGACTTTGGTGACCTCCAACCGTTACCAAACTCTGGTCTGGTATGGATCTCGTCGGAATGGCAACCTGGCTCCGGCGCTTGCGCTCGGCGTTGCCACCAGGTCCAGCAGGAGGTCGAAACAGACGGTGGCAAGATCTGCCGCGCGGGGGTTGTCACATTGCAACTGCATGTGCGTCGGCTCGAGTGCTTCTTCGGCCCCCGAAAGAAACGATCGTCCATTTCTTGGATTCCTGCTGGTTCCAAGGCGGCGGAACAGGCCCGGTTGGTTGGGGTCGCATCGAGCACAGTTGGAGAGGTTGGTTGCGAAACACTCACCACTGAGGCTGGCCCTGCCTGTTCTTGGTTTGAGGAACTTGGAATCAATGCACAGGAAGCTGGGTTTATCCAGCCAAGTACCTTACATACACAGTACTTGTGCAGCTCGGAAGGGGAATTTCCCACCAGTTCTGCGGTGAGAATGGGAGCGAAGTCCACTGATCAGTGGTCTCTCTGAGGTTTGTGCGGCGAGGAAAATGTGACCCTTCCTTTTGAGTGATTGGTCCAAATTGGTAGTAAATACGGATACTAGTGTCGAAGGGATTGAACTCGGTCAGAAAGTGGCCGTCTAGGATTGGTTGCGAGTTTGTGTGTCAGAAGCCGTTACGTGCTTGGAATATTCTCTCCCCAGCGGATCCCATTGGCTGCACAGACAGTGCAAGGCAGCTGCCTCGTTGCTTGCCCGGACAGGGCAAGTGTGTGCTGCAGACCGCCCGGATGGACTTGCCCGATGGCCAATTTTTTTTGTTTTTTTTTTTTTTT
>MU854352.1:0-81595 GCA_033296685.1 Parachaetomium inaequale | reverse complement strand
TCTGGTTGAGTGTGTCTGGTTGAGTGTGTCTGGTTGAGTGTGTCTGGTTGAGTGTGTCTGGTTGAGTGTGGTGGTGGTAGTGGATGATTGTTAGGTGGGTGGGTGTTGATGAAATGTAGGGACGGACGATTTGGGCAGCGGCCTGAGCATGTCTCTCTCTCATTCATTGACCTCAGTGCCGTTCAAACTGTTTCAAGGTTGTTTATTTGTGAGTATATACACTGTGTCTTGTATTCCGTGTCTTGGGGAGGGTGGTGGTAGTGTATGTTTGTTGAGGTGAGTGTTGATGAGATGTAGAGACTGCTTGAGGAGTGCTGAGCTAGTCTCTCACTTCGCCTGAGTTATAGAACTCGTAATGTAAACTTAGGATTTGTCTAATAGAAGGTTCTTGGAGGTGGTAAATGAATAGGATAGTTAAATGCCGTTCTTGTATTCTCTGTGTGTTTTGTCGAATGTGGCGTGACGGTGGTGGTGGTGGTGGTGGTGGTGGAGGTGTATGTTTGTTGAGTTTGAGTCTTAATAGGATATAGGGATTGAGGAGTCATGAGCTGGTTCTCTCATATTGCCGAAATACTCAAACCGTTGCCGATTTGTGTATAGAACGTAATGTAAAACTCAGAGAGAAGGAAAGAAAATGAAGAAAATAGAAGACAAAAATAAATAGGAAAATGAGAATAGAACAGAAGGGAATACAGAGAAACAAGTCAGGAATGGGCGCGGAGGGAATATGTACGTAGAGATATACTACTTCCCTTGAAAGACCACGAGACTCGCGTATAACCCGGTGACGTCCCAGCCGCTGGTTTCGATGCTGGGGGCACTGCAACGAGAGAGTCCTGCACTCCCTCGTCGGGGAACAAAGTTTTAGTGACCAACATATAAACTCCTGTGGACAACGTCTCGAGATGCACCAACATGCTCGCTCCATCGCCGGCTTCAACTTGGCATAAACAGACATATGATAACCAACCGCTAGCAAGCTTCACAAGACATTTATGATGGAATGGATGAGAACCAGGTACTTTTCATTGTGGCCAAGTAATTTCTCGCCATAAGCTAACCCAAGGAACACCACTCATTACCCTCCCAACTCCTAACCCCTATACCTATACCCCAGACCAGTCATCCCCAACATGGCGTCGCATCAGAACATATCCGTCGTACAACATTGCTTTTGGCCATCCACGCTCACCACCCATCCGTGTTGAACACCACCAGCCAATGTGAATAGCAGAAAAAACCCAGTCGTCACATCATATCTCATCTCATACCCAGAAAAACTCCCAGAAAAAGGCCTCTACTCCCGGTGCGACCTATGATGGCGCCTCGCTTCATACCCCTCATCGCCCTCGTCACCATCCGGCTCGTGTCGATGGCGGCGAGGCCTCTCCTTCTCCCTTTCCCTCTCCCTGTCCTTGGCGCGCCTGTCATCCTTCTCCCTCTCCCTCTCTCTATCTCTGGTAGTCCGCTTCTTCTTCTCGTCATCCTCATCACGCTCCCGCTCCCTCTCCCGTTCACGTTCACGCTCCCGCTCTCGCTCCCGCTTCTCGCGGTCGAGCTCGGCGTCGTACTTGGAATCAGCCTCGGCACGCACGTCACGCTCATACTCCTTCTTCCGGCGCTCTGTAGCCACGCGACGTCAGCATCTATCTAGATACTCTCACGGCAGACAGACCCAGAAAAAAAAAAAACTTACCTCTCAGCGTGGCCGTCGCCGCGGCGTACGCCTGAATCTCCTCCTTGCTGAGAACCCTCAACACAATGACAAAGTCGTCGCGGACCTCGAAGCGCTCCTTGCCGATCTTGAGCGCCTCCGGGTTGACCATCTTGCGGCTGATCTTGGTCCAGCGGGCGCCGGGCGGCACGTCGTTCTTGCTCTTGTCGTCCTTGTGCGGCGCGACCCCCTCGCGCACGGGGTTCGGCTCCTCGGGGAACTGCGCGCGCGGCTGCTTGAGGATGCCCTTGATGGGCTTCCTGCTGTCGAGGATGGCGTCCTTGGGCGGCGACACCAGTCGGACTTGCCTCTCATCCCGTGATGGGGGGGCAAGGGCGTCGCTGTCGTCCCTGGGTACTACGGCTGACGCATCAGGGTCGACGTCGCGCCTCTCGACAGGGGACGGCTTGCGCTCTGGGGAGGATTCCTTGGCGGGAGACACGTCTTTGTCGTCGGTACGCTCGGCCTGCCGCGGAGCGTCCTTGACCTTGAGCTCGGCTAGCCGCGCCTTCATCTCGGCCAGAGCGGCAGTGTCGTTGGGGTTGAATGACGAGGCCCGTGGGCGACGGCGAGGCCTTGTCCTCCCTTCGTCATCCATAGATGAGGAGTGGTCTCGGGATGCCGGAGCCGCGGCATCGTCATGCTTCTTGGGTTCTCGAGCCTCGGCTTCTGGCGCTGCCAGGCTCTGTGGCTTCTCGCGGTCCCTTGGATGCTCGACAATCTCGAATTCTTCGTCGCCAAGCAGAGGCTCCTTTCGACTAGGTCTGACTCTCGAGTCAGGCTCCTCATGCCTCCGGCGATCCGCCTCCTCATCCGCGTGCCTTCTTGACGGAGATGAGTCCTCATCCTTGTCGGTCTTGCGTTTCATGGCAGATTTGAGGCCGATAGAAGCGGCGGCAAGGCCTAGTCCAGCAACAGCCTTGTCACGAACCTTGTCTCGCTTGCCGTCTGGCTCATCGTCGTCAGATCTCCGATCTTTCCTATCGCGTCCGGCTTCTTCAACCACGTAGTCGTGGTCACGGTGCCGCCTGTGATCTCGGTCATCGTACTCGTGCCTGACAATCTCCAAGTCCTCATCGGACCGCCTCCTCGGCTCGCGGGCCTCGTAGCGTTTTTGGGGCTCCCGGCGCTCGCGGCGTTCATCATGGTACACTTTCTCGGGAGGCCGGCGATGGTCGTCGATGTCGTTGGGGTCGACGAGGATGCCGAACCCACGTGCGGTGACGCGGTCATCCTGGAAGTAGTTAAGGTCGCGGGCGTCTTCGTAGTAGTAGTCGTCGTGATGACCAAGGCGACCGGGATCGTCTTGAATCATCGACAGCGGGCGTGGACCGCCGCGGTGCTCCTCCCTCGGGCTTCCCGGGGTCTCGAGCGGGCCAGGACGCCGCACATCGGGGACTAAGGGTCCAGCTGGTGGAAGGGGCATACGAGAGCCGGCGCCATCATAAATGCCACCAGCTGCCTGGCCCCAGCCTATTTTCTCCAGACCCCTGGTTGCCGGTGGGGGACCGCGCGCTCGTCGGTCAGTCTGGTCGAAGGGGCGGGCCAGGTCTGTGCTGATGCTGACAGTCGGGCGATAGTATCTATCGAGGCTCTCGCGGCGGGTCCTCTGGCGCTGGTCGTGGTCGAGGTCATATCTCGCGAGGTCGCTCGGCTTCGTGTACTCGTATCCCTCGTCGTCAAACTCGTACGTGTTGGCGCGATGGCTGGGACCGGCGTAAAGCGGCCCTGGGCGCGCCGGGCGGTATGGTTCGGCGCCGCGGTTTCCCAGTCTGTCGTGGTGAGTCCTTTCCTTCAGACGGCGGTATTCCTCATCGTCCAGAGCAGCGCTAGAGGGGACGTGGCCGGGAGCTCGGCTTCGTGGTATGGAGGACGCTGGCTGGGCGTAGTACTGCCCCTCGTCGCTCGACCGATAGGGGTCACGCGACGGGCTTCCCGACCTCGGGCCTGGCGGGTGGTGTTTCGTGGTGACGATGATGGGCCGCTTGGCGTTTTGGTCCAGCACGCGGTGGACCCGAGTGCTGTCGTTGACGCTGGTGCTCCGCGAGAGCGGCTCTTTCCTCACGGCGTAGGTGGTGGCGCTGACGGGGACGGCGCTCGTGCGGTACTCGTCGGCGGGGCGGGAGAGGCCCTCGTGGTGGGATGCCGACATGGCATGGACGTCTCCGCTGTAGAGCGAGCCGTAGCCACCGCCGGTGACAGGCATGGAGGAGCGGGCGGGATTGTAGAGGGGAGGCGATCGCCTCCCGGCGGCGTCCATGTACCGGAAGCGGGCAGGGTCGGCCATCTCTGCGGCGGGATCGCACCGACCCGAAAGGGGCGTTTATTGGGGGGCTCGTGGGACGGTGAGTGCTGACTGCGATCCGGGACGATGAGTGATGCCCTGGTGTTGCCGAGTCTCCGCTGCGTCGACTCAATGGTGGGAGGCTGCTGGGGAAAAGAGCGGTGACGGTCCACGTGGAGCGGTGTTTTTTGGAGGGAAAAGTGGCAGTTAAGTGGTGTGTGTGTGTGTGCCGTCCTCCTGCCTGTCGGGGGCGCAGCGGGTGAGGGGGGGCTCTGTCCGTGGTGTGCCCAGGTGGGGTCCGATATGACGGCGGGGCAGCCCGCGTGGAAGCTCTGCTGCACTCCCAGTTCGACCGGGTCGGATGATTACGGTGTGCTGTGTCCGGGAGGAAGGCTCGGGGCCCTTTTCGACGTCTGAAGCGATTGGACCGGTGCGAGACAACGGCGGAAAATGGCCAAAATGGCCTTGTGCCGCGGGGTCGCAGACCGAGCTTGGGCTTTGGAGGGGTCAAATAGAAGAATTGGAAGGATGGAAGTTTACAGAACACCCAGAGAGGGCAGTTCGTCCCTTGTCCCTTCCTTGGAACAGACGAAAGGTGGGGTTGGCGTGTCTGCCTGATGTTTGTCTTTGGACGGTCTGCCCCATCTTTTTCCTGTCATCCCCTTGCCGAATTCCCCGGTCGTATCGTCGGAGGGAGGTACTTCGTACCTCATTGCCAGCCTGACAGCAGCCCCACTATCCTCGTTTCTCGATTCCTGCGCGGCGACGACACAAGGCTACAGCGGGATTCTTCAAGCTTGCTGCTTCTGGAGTTGTGTCCCTCGAGACGCATCTGGTCGGCAATCCTCCTTTTCTCTTTCGCACTCGCTCGTCCCACAGTGGCCCTGGTCAGTTCCGGCATGCAGTTCGACGATGCCGCCCGTAGTTGGTGATGCGGTCGAGACGTGCGTCGGGCTTTGTCCGGAGTTGCATCTCCGTTTTATTTTCCCGGAGATGCATGAGCATGGCGCACGCCGACACGCCGGCCTGGGCCGAGTATGTCAGTCTTTGGATGTGGAGTTGGACACGAGGCAGAGGGACAGTTGACGCCCGGCTGCAGTGCGGCAATGGCCACTGCACCGTCAAGGTGAGGGAGGGATGACGTCCGGGCCTGCCAAAACGGAGCCCAACTGGGAATCGGTGACTGCTGACCGTTGTGCGGATGCAAGGATGGTTCCATTCCCATTTCTCAGCAAACAGGTCGATCCCGATATTTCCAGTTGCATACGAAGTAGATACATCTCCAACTCTTCCACGGTATCTGTTAGAGCCCTGTTTACAGCCCTGCCTTTTCGGACCAGGCTGTGTTTTCGCCGCCGCCGAGATGGAAGATCGCCCTGATGCAACACACAAGCCCGGGCGCAGGGGTCCAAGAGCTGTCCCCTGTGATCACTGATCGCGTCTGGCTTCACTTTTCGGTTTCCCCGATCATCGCGAACCAGACTTTTGCATCCGGGATTTAGGATTTCCAAGCAGTTCACAAACAGAACACAGGGCGCGCAGTGGCAAACGGACCGCCCGTCGCACCGCAGTTGATCAGCACAGCCCCGAGCCCTTTCTCGGCTCTCGCCCCCTGATGCAATCACGGTCGCACCGAGCCACGCGACCGCTGCTCGCTGACTGTCGTGGTGGCTCTGGTCTGGTGATCCCTTCATTCCCGTTCATTGTTTTGGACATTTCCGCATCGGGCGTCTCTTCAATCAAGGTGAATGTGCGTCGCAGCAAGGAGGGTCGCAGAGCGTGGCGTATTTTGGGATTGGGCACCGACGACCAGATACCCAACCCACTCGACGCTTCTGCCGTCGTCCTCTGAGTGGTCTGTTTCTTTGACCTTCAGCTCCCGTCTCATATCCTAGATTCGGATGGAGGTGAGCCTTGACGTCCGATTGGGCTGGGCCGTCGGTAGCGCGCCCGCGAGTTCACACCCTCTTGCACGTGGGAGGCTGGCAGTTTGCAGTAGCCTCTTCCCCGGATGTGCCTCCGTAGCTTGTTCTATTGTGAAGTCTCGGTGTGGAGGCCAGCCGGCCACCCGGGTGGCCGGCTGGCCTCCCACGTCCCACCGGACAAGCAACAAGTTTGGTGAGACGCCAACGAATACCAGAAAGACGGGAGCGCCGGATAGACGGCGGGTTGCTCGGCCCCCCGCCGCACCTTCCACTGCCGTGTCTTTTCCCTCTGTGAGACGATACACAGCGCTTCCGAGACAAACTTTGACTTGACAGTCGTGCTTTGTTTTTGCGTGCCGTCTCCCAGCCAGCCGTATATAGTCTCGGCAAGAGAGTTAAATCGGCGGGTAAGGGATAGGGGACTGGGTGGTGAGTCCCGCATACACAAACAAGAGAGCGGTAGAGATCACACAGTGTTACGCCCCTTCCCTTATGTCTTCCTCCCCTCTGTCCGACAGGTAGTCCCTTAATTTGATCTACATATTTCACTATCCGCCTCAGGCTAGAGCAAACCCATCCCCAATCCATAACGTTTCATCCCGGGTAGGAACGTTGGCTTTCCCGTCCATAGGCCTCGCATCCATATCGACCCAACTTCTGAGGTATGGGAGCACATAACGATAGAGTACAAGGACACCGGAATAGGCAAGCAAGTTCCACCACAGATACAAATGCTGTTTCCACCCCTAAAAACCCAGCTTGCCATGTCGTGCCATGTCGTGCCGCCTCGTCTCGTCTCACCGGCCGCTGCCTCACTCCGGAAACCCGGATCGCCTGGTCTGCATCCGACAAGGCCCGACCCCCGGGTTGCCCTCAGGCTGTCAGGTTGTGATGGCAATTCAGGCCTCCGAATTCATCATTTCATGTGTATGCTAGGGCGTCTACTCAAGCAATGTCTGCTTGGCGCCGGTGACGGATCATCTGGGTACGTCTTTGTATATAATGAAACTGAAGAGGAGGCCAGCTAGCTATTACCCGTTCCCGAGACGTGGCAAACATGACAAAAGATGGAACTAGAAGGGACACTGACTGTCTGCTCGACCGCGCCGGAGTTGCAACAATTCCCACAGCAAGACCGTTGGCAAAGCATCCAGTTAGCAAAACGACTTGCCCCAACTGCACTAACCACTGCCGGGATATCCTCACACACTTCATTGACAGCAAAACCACCACCCCTACGCCGCCAAACTCCCCATCGGATCCCACAACGGCAACACGACCGGCTCCCCCTTCAACACCCTCCTCACCTCCTCCCCGACCACGGCCGGATCAACAACAGCCTGATAAACAAACTCATCCATCCACGAATCGCCCATGACAAACCACCCCTTCTCCCCGGCCCCCTCCCCCCACGAGTTCTGCACCCTCCACCTCACCGTCCCCCCAGACCCCTCCTCATCAACATGTACCCCCGTCAACACCATCGCATGCGTCATCAACGACTCCCCCGTCCTCAACCGTCCCGCCTTATCCATCCCTTTCTGCAACGACACATTAAACCCCACCTCATAATCCACCACCCCCAGATCCATCACCCCGCTCTGGCTATCACTAAACTGCCCAACATCACACCCAAAAAACACCGGCATCCCCCTTTTCAGCATCGCCACGCACGCCTTCTTCAGGGTCGGCATGTCGACGTTAACATACTCCACCCCGCGCCCGCCAACAACATTCCCCAGCCGGTCGACGCTCAACCGCGTCAGCGCGGGGTGGCGCGGGTCGTGCACGAGCGAGAGCATGCCGGCGATGGCGGCCGACGTGACGCGGAACTGGGGCGAGTAGATGTCCGCGGCGAAAGCCAGCGGCGTGGTACGCACGGTGCGGGCGCGGCCGGCCTTGTCGGTAAAGGACCAGGTGAATGGGGAGGTGGCAGGGGGCGGCGGGCCGAGGGCCAGGGTGAGGATGGTGTGGATTTCGTGGAGCATGGCTGTTTTCTTGGAGGATAGTGCGGTAGGTGTGATGGTGGTGGGGGAGGTGGAGGTGAGGAGGCTGCGCAGGGTGAGGGCGTGCTCGCGGAGCTTGGTGAAGATGATGTTGTTGAGGGTGCTGCTGGCCCGGGCGGAGAAGGAGTCGGGGTAGAGGGCCTGCGGGACGAGGCCGTATTTGGTGACGAGGTTGTAGACCATGTCCCACTGGGGGTGTTAGCGGGGGTGGACTGAAGATGGGGAGGAGGGAGATGAAAAGGGTAGACAAAAAGATATATTAGACATCAATGAAGGGTATAGAAACGACAAATAAAAAGGAATAGAGGGCCATGTAGGTAGAAAGCTTGAAGACAAGTATAAAAGAGAAGATACAGAAAGATAAACAAAGGGCAGAGGAAGGAAGAAAAGGGGAGTAGGGAAGAGAACAGCAGAAAGAAAGGATAAATAAAACAAAATCATTAAGATAAGTTAGGAGCCATCGTACCTGCCCACCATCACTCAACGGCTCCTGCATCAACCTCTGCACAAGCCTCGAGTCGAGGTCCATACCCGCCGTCGAGATGACCTGCTCCAGGAACCAGTTGCTCTTCTCCAACTTATCCCAAAAAAACAAATACGCCTGCGACAGCTCAAACGCCTCCAGCCCATACTTTTGCATCAGCGCGACGCGAAACACATTCGTGCTCGCAAACAGCCAGCACCGCCCACTCTGCCGCTGGTTGGTGACGGGCGCGCCCTCGAACGGGATCTTCACATTAAACACGTGCTGCTCGGGGGCGAGCCTGGCGGCGGGCGAGGCCAGCACCGTCCTGGGGCTCGCGCCGTTCAGGGCCGAGATGGCGAGTCTAACCCCAAGTCAAAAGTCAACGAGTGTCCTGTCCTGTAGCCCGAGGGAGACATGACGAGAGTCCACCTACCTATTCTTAGGATCCTTGAGCAACGTCTCCTGCCACTCGGCCATGCGCGCGACGGGTACACCCTCCGGCTCACGAGAACGCAGGACGGCTTGGACATCACCATCCTGGTTGTTGGCCTTTTCATAATTGACGTAGACATAGCCCTCTTCTATCGTTTCCCTCTTCTCGAGCTGGAGGGCACGAAGCCGCTCGAAGGCGACCTTCTCATGCGCAGTGGTCTCGGTAGACTGGTTAGAGCCCATGGTCGAGCTCGCCTGGTTGTTCGGCTCTCAGAGGCACGATTTGTAGATGGCGCCTTGGAGATCGGAACCAGCGGATAAACTGAGTCAGGGACCTGTGGTGACGAAGTTGACGGCGGATAGGTAAAATCAGAGAGATGTCTCAGGCTAAGTGATAAGACCAGCGAGGGAGTCGAGCGGGGGAGGCTGGTGTTCCCAGAACAGAAGGTGGTTATTGGAGGGGTGTCAGGTCATCCGGAGGCTCATTCGCTCCTCGACGTGCGGCCCCTCATGAGCAAACCGTCAAGGTATTTGCTGGGTCAAGACAGTGTTCGTGCATCGGCTTTCGGAACCCCAACGAGTGAGTGGATTAATCAAGTCAAGGAACGCATGTTCAGCCAACATTCACAATTACAACAGCGACATGAAGACGCAGGTAGCCATAAACATCCATCCATTACAGTCATCATATACACGTGAACTAGCGACATGAAGCCCTCATATCCCTCGCGACGACCTTGTATCCAACGCCGGGTGTCGACCCAAGCTCAACTTTGTCCAATCTTCAAATGACATACACGCCAACCCAGATGCATCACACGCAAACATGATACACACACAAGTTGTGGCTGATGGCGCGCACTTAGAGGCGCGAGCCGTGGACGACCTTCATGTCGACAGCCATCTCGCGGCCGTGGTCGGTGACGACCAGGACGCGGACGCTGCCGCGGCCAGACTCGAAAGACTTCTGGAGGCGGCTCCAGAGGCTGCTCTGGTCAATGACGGGCAGGTTCTGCTTGACGTCGCCAGTCTCGGTCATGGCGACGATGCTGCCGTCCTGCATGTCGAGGACGCGGTACTGCTTGAACACGGGGCCGAGCATGGTCTGGACGACGACGCTGGGGGCCGGGTTCGAGACGAACGACGACTCCTCGTGGAGCTGCTTGGTGAAGAGGTCGACACCGAGGTAGCGGTGCTGGCCGGTGGCAGCCGAGGTCGAGATGCGGATGACCTGGCACGGGCGGCCCTGGAGGATGAGGATGTCGCCCAGGCGGATGTGGTGGCACGGGATGGTCACCGTGTTGGGGGTGGCCGAGCCCTCCGACAACGAAGCGCGGGGGCGACGGGTCTCGCGGACCTCGGCAACCTCAACGCGGTCGTGGCCTTCAGGGTGCACAATGCGGTCAGCCAACTTGTGCAGACCGTGACGGAAGGAGTGGTAGTGGCCTGATATTGGCGTGAGCACACTTGTGTGTGGCCGGCATGCGGCGCCCGACAGGAGAAGGAAGGAGTGTGCTTACCGTCCTCGTCGTAGTAACCCATCTTGGATGATTTCTTGGGGCGCGAAGCGTACCGGGGAGCGTCAACGGTCTCTTCGACGATGTTTACCTGCTCGTGGTAGGTCGAGCGAGGAGCAGCGGCGTCAACGGTGGTGCCGGTCACGTGGACAGACTCCTTGTAGACGGGGCGAGAGCTGCGGCCGTCAACGGTGTAGTCGTCGACGTGGGTGCTAGCCTTGAAGCTGGTGTTTCCGAAGC
This sequence comes from Parachaetomium inaequale, assembly GCA_033296685.1. Taxonomy (NCBI): domain Eukaryota; kingdom Fungi; phylum Ascomycota; class Sordariomycetes; order Sordariales; family Chaetomiaceae; genus Parachaetomium; species Parachaetomium inaequale. Next base: position 71,011 of record MU854352.1, on the reverse strand, counting down.
GGGAGCCGTCGACGGTGGTGCCGACTACGCTGGCTTCCTTGCGGTAGTTGGGCTGGACGCGGGAACGGTACTCGCTCTCGGCAACGTCAATGACAGAGTTGTGAGGGCGGTGCTTGCTATCGAACTCGATGCGAGACTCGGAGTAGCTTGACTGAGGCCTGAGTGGGAAGGGATAGTTGGTTAGTAAAGAGAGGAAGAAAGAGGAGGGAAGGCTGATGATGTTTGGGCTCGACCAGCTCGTGTTTTTCTTTTGCCCCGTCCCTTGGTCAACCCAGCCCCCCCGGCTCCAGACCGCCTTGGCGCGGCCCTAAGCAGGGGGAGAGGTGGCCCCCGGATGATGGAGAAAAAGAAAAGGCGGGGGGGAAAACATGGCAACCCGCGGGTGGATCAAAACAAAACAAAACGAGATCAACAAACTCACTTGCGGTGCTCCTCGCGGTAGACAAACTCTTCGCGGATGCCGGGACGGCGGTATTGCTCCTCTTCACGAGTGATGCGGACCTCTTCTCTGCGGGGAGGCAGATGTGCTTGGGCTTGGAATGAAGAGTGTTGACCTTCCCGTCCGGCGAGCTGGGGGAGCTTGATCTCAACCTCTTCGTGGGTGTGGGTTTGGGTGGCGGTCTCGGACTCCCTGTATGATGACGGGAAGACGCTGAAAGGGACCGGGACGCGGGCTTCAAAGTCCAGATTGGCGACCTTTAGGCGCAGAGAGGCAGTCTTCTCCTCAACCTTCCGACGGACGAAAGGTGGACAAGAAGAATGACTCTTGCTTCTTTTCCTGGAAAGAAGTCGAGAGAAAGGAGAGAAGGCGGTCTGTGGATGGACCCGTCTTCTTTTTCAATCGAATTCCAACAAGGGAAAGAGGATGGGGTTGAGGATTTGTGGTGGTTTGTGAGTGGACGGGAGGTGCAGGTGCAGAAGGAGGAGGAGAAGATCGGGCCAGGCTTGCTCGAGCGAGGCCGCTTCAAATAGTTCACAGTACGCATTTGCCCGGGGCGTTTCCGGATCTGCCGCTGGTTGGCGGGGAGAGGGAGAGGGTGGCAGGAGCCCAATGGGAGAGGGCGCAGCGCTGTGTGGCCGCTCTCGCCGGGGTCAATTGGCAGTCGCCAGACAAGGGACAGGTTCCCAGCACGGCAGGAGCTCCAGGCGAATGTTTACAAGGTGTGGGGCCATGTCTTGTTTATTGCCGCCCGAACTGGCTTAGCGGGCCCCGTTCGAGCCCTGTTAGGGCCCCTGTCACTCCGCGGGGGTTTCCCCAACCTCCCCTGTCTGTTTCGTCGCGTCCCGCCGCTTTGAGCTAGCAGCTGTCCCGTTGCGAGCTGAAAGCCCATCCACCACCACCACGCTGACGGCCGCTCGGTCGCCAGGGTCTGCCAGCGGGCAATCCGCTTCTCCAGCCTCCTCCATTGCGGGGGACGTGATCGACGGGCGAGCGCGCGATTGTCGTGTGATGAATTGGCTGGAAAAGGCGCCCGAATTGGTGCTTGGAAGCTCTGAGCTCCTCGCAATCTCATGCAACCGCGGAGGCTGAACAGCCCGCCGGCCAAGCCAGACAACTCTGGGCCAAAGATCTCGGATCGCCTGCAGCGCAAGCGTGCAGCAGGGTCTCATAAGTGGCTGGGGGTGGCCGGTCAGACCCCTGCTGCAGCAAGAGAATCTGCAGGCTGGGACGCCAGCATGGCTGATCAAGGGCGATTCGCACCCTCAATTGGCCGTCGTCCAGAGCTGCCCGACGCTTTCTCCCAGCCTCTCCTCATGTGCGTGGCCTCAGATTTCGTGGGCGCTTGCGATTGGGTTGTTGGGCGACGCCCAGACGCGAGGTGGTTGAACTGAGGCCGCGAAAGTGACCCCAGCCGCCGTCTCTCGTCTCGGCGCTTGTCGAATCTCAGCCCAGACCGACGACATCATGAACCGGCGCCAAAGCGGTCAGGGACTCATTGGGGAGGGGCCCTTGTTGTGGAGTTACCGCTCAGGTTCTCGGCCTTGTTTCTTTCCAGCATCTGACTGAGATAAAGTCCCCAGTCTCCCAATTGACAGCTGCCGAGGTGCTTCTCGGCTCTCCACTCTGGTGCAGCACGCCATTGCCTGTTGTCATGGCAACTGCTGTCCCTCAGGCCGAGCCGCTGGACGGAAGAGCTCGGAGACGGGGCCATCGCCGGCCGATCGCCCCCCGGAGCCGGCTGTTCACATGCGATACCTCACAACCGGCTGTCGGGTGCCGGCGTCGTTTGCTGGTCGGTGAGAGCGGAGCGGCTTTGACGGGTGTTTGGGCTCCCTTCTGTCTCAGACAGACTCGGACACTGCCCAGCTCATGCTTCCGTGGCCGACTGAGAAGATGCTGTCACCTTCCGCTCTGCGAACCATGGACGGCCTGGCCATGGCTGGGAGCTCCTCTGCCGTTGGGAGATGAGATGCTCTTGGAAATGTGACTTGCTACTCGTACGATGCCTTCTTTCGCCACTCTTCTCAGCCAGCCAAACGCTGCCTGGACCAGACGTTGTTAGTCGAGCACCCGGGATAGCCCAACCAAGCCGGGCGGTGTGCGCGTGGGATACCTAACGGCAGCTGGCTTGTCTAAACCGGGGATGTCGTCGGATTGTCATTTGAGCGAAAACTGCATCCATGGCTTTTCTCCTCATCGCAGCTTCCTTCAACTCCACCCCTTGAGCAGCGACCACAGACGCAATGGAGGCCATTCACATCATGTACACTCTCGCCATCGGTATTGGCTCTGGCGGTCTGGCTTTCCTCGTCACATACCACTTCTTTGGTGTTGTTCAGAAGCGATTGCGCAGCGAGACAGGAGCCCTCCACGACGTGACCTGGACAACTGCTTTCGCCAGCCAATTACAGCGCCTCTGGAGCTGCTGAGGACCCCACCTGCTGTTCTGGGACGCCGAACACCAGCAGGCTGCCCTGCCTGCCCCGCCATGACATCGAGCTTCGAACTGTCGTGAGATCTGCTCTCGGTTGCCGGCAGAAACCCGACCGAGGCCGTTGACAGCCACAGACACGCCCAAGATGAAGCAGAGATTCTCGTCCTTGGACGTCAAGGTGCATCTTCCCCCAGCCTGGCTTGATCAACCTTGATGTACGTACTTCGTAGGCTAACCCCCGCCTCTGCACCCCAGGTCATCGCACACGAGCTCGCCGAAGCCCTCGTCTCGTTGCGCCTGGCCAACATCTACGACCTCAACTCCAAGATCCTCCTCCTCAAGTTTGCCAAGCCCGACAGCAGACAGCAAGTCCTCATCGAGTCCGGGTTCCGCTGCCACCTGACCGACTTTGCGCGCGCTGCCGCTCCCGCCCCGAGCCACTTCGTCTCGCGCCTGCGCAAGTTCCTCAAGACACGCCGCGTCACGGGCGTCTCGCAGATCGGCACCGACCGCATCATCGAGTTCCAGTTTAGCGACGGCGCATACCGGCTGTACCTCGAGTTCTTCGCCAGCGGCAATGTCATCCTGACAGACGCCGAGCTGAAGATCCTCGCCCTACTGCGGAATGTTCCCGAGGGCGAAGGGCAAGAGCCCCAACGAGTGGGCTTGGCGTATACGCTGGAGAACCGGCAGAACTTTGGCGGTGTTCCTCCCTTGACGAAGGAGCGCCTTCGGGATGCTCTCAAGACAGCGTCGACGCAAGCTGCGACAAAAAAGACCAAGAAAAAGGGGTCCGACGACCTGAGACGGGGCCTCGTAACGACGATAACGGAGCTGCCGCCAGTTCTTGTCGACCATGTCTTTCGCCTTACCAACTTCGACCCCGCCACCAAGCCGGCCGAGATCTTGGACGATGAGCCGCTGCTTGACGCCCTGTTCCACTCGCTGGAGCAGGCCCGCTCGATTCTCGACGAGGTCACGAGTGCGCCTACCGCGAAGGGGTACATCATTGCGAAGACCAACCCGCACGCCCCTGAACCGGTTGCCGAGGGCGAAGAAGCACAGAAAAACAAGGCGCGGAACCTCCTGTACGAGGACTTCCAGCCGTTCCTGCCCAAGCAGTTTGAGGAGAACCCGAGCTGCGAGGTATTGCGCTTTGACGGCTACAACAAGACGGTCGACGAATTTTTCTCTTCGCTTGAGGGCCAAAAACTCGAGTCGCGCTTGCAAGAACGCGAAGCCACGGCCAAGCGGAAACTCGAGGCCGCTCGGCGCGACCAGGCCCAGCGGATTGAGGGGCTCCAAGGGGCGCAAATGCTGAATCTACGCAAGGCCGCAGCCATCCAGGCCAATATCGAGCGGGTCCAGGAAGCAATGGACGCCATCAATGGCCTCCTTCAGCAGGGCATGGATTGGGTAGACGTCAACAAGCTGGTCGAGCGGGAGCAGAAACAGCACAACCCGGTCGCCGAGATCATCAAGCTTCCGATGCGGCTCAACGAAAGCATGATCACGCTGCTGCTCGGCGAAGAGGAAGAGGAAGCCGAGGCCGAGGACAAGATGGACTTTGACTACGTCACTGACGAAGAGACTGCCGATGATGCCGTGGCAGAGAAAGCCAAAGGTCCAGATAAGCGGCTCGTCATCGACATCAACCTCAAACTCACACCGTGGAACAATGCGCGGGAGTACTACGACCAGAAGCGCACGGCAGCCGATAAGCAGCAGAAGACTGTTCAGCAGTCCGAGATTGCGCTCAAGAACGCTGAGCAGAAGATTGCCGAGGACCTCAAGAAGGGGCTAAAGCAGGAAAAGCCCGTGCTCCAGCCCATCCGGAAGCAGATGTGGTTTGAGAAGTTCATCTGGTTCATCTCGTCGGACGGCTATCTCGTTCTCGGCGGGCGCGATGCCCAGCAAAACGAGATCCTCTACAAGCGGTACCTGAGGAAAGGCGACGTCTACGTCCACGCAGACATGCACGGTGCGTCGACCGTCATCATCAAGAACAACCCCAAGACGCCCGATGCCCCCATTCCGCCGTCGACGCTGGCTCAAGCCGGCAACTTGTCTGTGTGCTGCTCCAACGCGTGGGACTCGAAAGCCGCAATGGGCGCCTGGTGGGTGAACGCCGACCAAGTCTCCAAGTCGGCGCCGGCGGGCGAATACCTCCCCGTGGGCTCGTTTATGGTCCGGGGGAAGCGCAACTTCCTGCCGCCGGCTCTTCTGATCCTCGGCTTCGGGCTGATGTTCAGGATTTCCGAAGAGAGCAAGGCCAAGCACGTCAAGCATCGGCTTTATGACGCCGCCGACATCAGCACGACTGGCGCGGCGTCGGTGAGTGTCCAGACGGAGGTCGAGGTCGATGCCGCCTCTGATAGGGAAGATCTCGGTGAAAGCAGCGATGAAGAGGGAGACGAGGACGAGGAAAAGAGGGCCAACCCTCTGCAGTCGGGGGGAGCAGACGACGAAGAGCCCGAACCTGTCCCGGAACAGGATTCCGAACCCCCGACCGAGGAGTTGGCGGGTCTCGAAGTCAGTCAAGACTCGCCTGCCCCGGCGGAACCCGACGACGAGACCCAACCCAACCCCGACGAAGACAACTCCGAGGCTGAAGCAGAAGAGGAACAAGAATCCACCCCCTCCACCCGCCCAGAAACCCCTTCCACATCCTCCCAACACCAACAAGGCCAAAAGAAACAACCCCCCAAGCGCGGCCAGCGCGGCAAAGCCAAAAAGATCGCCTCCAAATACAAACACCAAGACGACGAAGACCGCGCGCTCATGGAAGACCTCCTCGGCGTCTCGGCAGCGCGCCAAAAAGCCGACGCCGCGGCCGCCGCCAAAGCCCAGCGCGAAGCCGACGCCGCCGCCGCCCGCGAGCGCCGCCTCAAGGCGCAGGAGCGCGCGAAAAAGCAAATCGCCGAGCACGAGGAGGTGCGCCAGCGGCTGATGCTCGCCGCCGAGGAAGGCGATGGTGACGTGCTGCTCGACGACGAGGAGACAACAAAAATGGAGCTCGGCCCGCTGGACGCGCTCGTGGGTACCCCGCTGCCGGGCGACGAGATCCTCGAGGCGGTGCCCGTGTGCGCGCCGTGGGGCGCCCTCGGCAGGGTCAAGTACAAGGCGAAACTGCAGCCGGGGCATGTCAAGAAGGGGAAGGCGGTCAAGGAGATTGTGGAGAGGTGGAGGCTGGCTGCGGCTGCGGGGAAGAAGGGGGCTGTGGTGGATGAGAAGGCTGAGGATGTCGAGAAGATGTGGCCGCGGGAGGTGGCGCTCATCAAGGGGTTGAAGGTGGAGGAGGCGTTTAATGCCGTGCCGGTGGGGAAAGTGACTGTTATGATGTCGGGGGGCACGGCGGGGGGTGGGTCGGGCGGGAAGGGAGGTGGGAAGGGGGGTGGTGGTGGTGGTGGTGGTGGGCAGAAGGGGGGGAAGGGGAAGGGGGGGAAGAAGAGGTAGAGGCCATTTGGCAGGTGTTGATCGAGAGCTGTCGTTGCGATGCTTACAACAGACACATATGTACAAAGTGTTGGTGTGTGTCGATTCTAGCGTATACAGCGACGCTCTTGGACTAGATAGCTGAGTTCCCTCCCAGCAAGCTCACCTTGACACTTCCTAGCCTGGCCTGGCAATCTTGGATATCTAAATGGTGAGCTTTGTTGATGATGAGAGTTGCAAGGCTCCCAAGGAAACGAAGCAATAGCTCTGGTGACGCCCTGGTAAGCTGGGGTGAACGAGAGAGAGTCTTGGTCTCTGCCCGAATCCATACATCCTCGCTGATCAGCTGGGCATTGCTTGCTGCTCTGCCCCAACAACTCTTTACTGCCTGACTTCATAAGGTCACAGAACTCCATTTACTGCAAGGGACGTACATACGTCTCACCCACCGTCTTGTCGACTGACCGACAGTTTTGACATGTCGATCCACTCATCCACATACACACACACACACACGCACACACGCATGGAAAGATGTCCTGACCTGACGACGAGGAACCCGAGACACCAGCCCAGAGGACCGACTTGGTATACATTCGGATTGGCAAGCATCACCTATCAAGTCATGACTGGGTGGGTGGGACCCGAGACACGGGCCCAGACTAGAGGACGACGATGCGCTCAGGCTCCAAGCTTCACTTATCAATATCAACTCGTCTAGAATTCCGGACGGCGTCTCAACTCACGCAGCTTGCCGAACGAAAAGTCACCTGGCATGCATGGGCACCCACCCCCGGCTTCATGATTTGCAGAACGTCACTCCAGGACTCCCCGCTGTTACGAATGCCACGGAATATTTCATGACCGAGCACGAATGATTGGGGCAAACAGAAAAGATATCACAGCCTCCGGCAATGATGCAAGCATTCGGAAAGATTATCTCGTGTGCAGCTTTCGGTGTGCAGCTTTCGGTGTGCGCCGTGCCATTGGTACTACTGTAGGCCCCCCCCTCACGCGGCAAGACCCAACCGGATTCACCGCGAACCCGACTGTCCAAATCATGTCTATTCGTACAGTCGTCTGTCTATGTGACCATATACCCCGACCAGACTCCTTGGTGCGATGGCCTCTTTAACGGGCCCGCTTGGCCTCCTTGCCCTTCTTGGTCTTGGCGGCGCCGGGCTGGATGCGGGCCATCATCTCCTCCTTGGTGATGAGGTGGTCGATCCGCTCGAGCAGGCCCAGCAGGCTCTTCATGTTGAAGCTCCACTCGTTGAGGATGTCGTCGGCGTCGCGCGGCTTGGCGAAGCTGACGATGCGGGCGGGGCGGTCGATCTTGGCAAAGACCGTCTTGGCCGTCACCAGCTCGCTGATGTACTTCTCTGTCTCGTCCTCGGTCAGGTCGAGCAGCTGCGTCAGGCGGCCCATCTGGATGCGCGTGTAGTACTTGGCCACCACGCGCACGTTGTGCTCGATGACGCGCTTGCGCAGGTCCTGCCACCGCTCGAGCGACTTCTCGTCGTCCGAGTCGCCCGCGGCCGAGTCGAAGATGTCCGTGTCCAGCAGGTGCGGGCCGAACACGCGGGCCACCTCGGGCCACCGCATGAGCTCGTGGACCGTGAACAGCTTCAGCAGTTCCGCGTCTTCGGGCACCAGCGAATTCCGCGTGTCCTTGTGGATCCGGTGGAGCAGGTCGTGTTGCTCGTTGTCGTGCGGTGCCAGGATGATGAAGTAGATGATCCTCTGCAGCACCTATCGAGGAGTCAGTAACGCGTTGGGTCAAGTAAGGGGGTTAGCAAGCTTACGTAGCGGAGCTTGTCTGGGTCTTCCTCGACCGATTCGGTGTCCAATACTTGTCGGTAGTGCTTGCACACATCGAGGTACTTGGCGTCGTGCTGGGAGAGCTGGATCTGCTGCCTGTAGTAGCGCAGCTTGAGGTCTGTGACATCGTCCTCCTTCTCGGGCTCCTCCTCGGTCTTGCCCTTCTTCTCGCGCTCCTTCTTCTCCTTCTCCAGCAGCTCCGTCGTCTTTTTCGGTTTCCGGGACAGGTACCTCGTGCTGATCTTGCGGCTGAGGATGCCGGCCTGTGTCCAATCCCCAATCTCGATGCAGAGAGCCACCTGTGCCAAAATAAACTCGGTCTTCTCGCGCCGGTCCATGGAGCCGAACGTCTCGACCTGGAGCTCACACAGCGTATCGGCGGCCCCCTTGACGTCGCCCTGCTTCTTCTTGATGTCGGAAAGGATCTTGGTCACGCGAGCCCGTTCCACCTCGACGAAGATCTTGCCCTCGGTGACTGTGCGGAGGGTCTCGATGACGGACAGCTTGGTCTCCATGCTCGGTGTCTGGTCGAGGAAACCCATGACGGTCTGGACCATCTTGGTGATGGCCTGCTTGAGCTGGCCATGTTTCTTGGAGAGCACCAGGGTCTGGTCGCTGAGAAGGCTCCAGTCGCCGGCATTCTTGCAGATGGTGACGATGCTGACGAGGATTCGTGATGTGGATGCGAGGTCAGAGGCCTGTCGCGCAATGTTTGTTAGAGGTGGCCGGGGGCGCGAGGGGCAAGCGGGTGCTGGTTACCTGGCGCGTCTGCTTCTCGAGGAGCGAGAGCTTCTCGATGGCAGCGTGGATGTCTGTCTATTCAGAAATTAGATGGAGGGCCGAAAGCGACACGGAGCGATCCCCATACCTTTGCAAGCTGCTCGGCCTCGGGAATCTGGGTGTCGACCTCCTTGGTGTAGTCCCGCTCGGGCTTGAACGCCGGGTCCGCCATGGCGAGAAGTTACTGTTTGGTCGGTGGGTGGTGTGCTTCCTTTCTTTCAAATTTGGGTTGGCGGGGCGGATTCGCGATGAAGCACAAGCTCGAGAAAGTTGCAGTCGTTTGGTGTTGGTTGGCGTTGGTGGTGCTTCCCGATTCCCGCTTCCCGCGCAACGGAGCCGATGCCAAGGCCCACGTCAGTTTGGGTCTGCCTGCTGCACAAGGCTGACTGAGGCTGAAGCTCAGCAGTGACCCACATGGAAAGCAAGTCAGCCATATGGATGTGGCTGGTGAATGGCACCACATTTTCACACCTGAGACCAAAGGCCCCAAAACGACCTGGCTCCTTTCGGCTTCCAGCCCCGTTAGGTTGTTTGTCCCGCCACACAAGCTCTCTTGGGATTTGCTCAGCAGCCTCACATCGCTTCCAAGTGTAACTCGGGCGGCAAGCGAGATGTATGTCTCTGAGGATTCTGGTAGCCAATTGAGACATCACTTTGATTTTTGAGATGTTCCTTTCGGAAGACGTCCGTCGTTTTTCGCCATGTTGGAGGCTCCCAATAGTTACCCTTGGAACCTGGAAACATGGAAACGGGGCAGTCCGGCCAGTCAAAGCCCGCCATCGCGTCAGGAACCCAGAATCGATTCCGACTGGATGCGGCCAGAGCAGCCACTTTCGCACCGCTTTCAGGGCTCCCCTCGAGCTCCTTTGTCCCAAGCCGGCTCTGTCCGCCCTCGTGGTCATGCTACGGCCCTGTTTCCGCAGTTCGACGAGAGGGAGCAGCCGGCGCTGCCGTTCCACCTACTTGCCACCGTCGTCACCGCTCATCGGCTCGCGTGAACATAAAGCAAGACGACGTCCGTCCTCGACCTGCGAAGGCTGTCGAGGAGTGGGCGGGCAACCTTGGTCTAGCTCGAACTCGGAGGGGCAACCCTGGAGAAGCTGCAAACTTGCCCCCCACTCTCGGGGCCGCCGTTTGATGAGCTCACCCGCTGGACCTCCAACCGTCCCTTCACAATCAGCCAAGACCGCAGCCATTCCGGACTGATTCCGGTCCACTTGTCGCCCACTCGAGGCCCATTGTGCTCCATTGTGCTCCATTGTGCTCCATCGCGCTCCATTGATCGGCTGACCCCTTCAGTCCGGGGACGGGCCGCGTGATTTGCGGCTGGTGGACTCGGACGGCGAATCTGCTGCTTCGAGGATTCCCCGGTTGCGCCGCCTTTCTCCTTCACCACAACAACAAGCCCCGTGACACACCAGCTTGGACGACATCGTGACAATCGAACCCGTGTGCCCGTGGAACACTCCCAACGAGCCCGGAAACCTCGGCAGCGGCCTTGACGCACCCGGACCGCCCTCACCATCTTGGCATCTCATCGACAACTCTGGATCATTGCGATCGACGCCTGGGTTGTCTCTCACTCGGCATCACGTCTCGCCAGTATCTTCCTCCGGGGCGCCCCTAGCAGGACGCCGTTGTCTCCTTTACGCCGTCGCACCGCCAAGCGCGCCCTGCTGCTACCCGTCGGCTTGAGGTCGAGCGAGCATTCGGAATCTGCGGCTGGACACGCAGGGCTGCCGTATCCTGCCCGTGTAACCATCGGATCGCGTTCCGCCGTTGAGCCTCGACAACCCACGGCGCCGCTCCTTCAGGCCGTGTCGGACACCTTTCAACTGAAGTGAGACTCGGGCCCGCACATCATGGAACCAGTACAGAATCCGCCGGCCTTATCGGTGCCACCCGAGGCCGAGACCAGGTCAAAGAAACGGAGTCGCGCCGAAACGGACGCTTCTTCACCAACCGACACCACAGCACAGACCACCTTTCCGGACACGAAGGCGGCAGCGCCACCGTTCATCCCGAGTCAAGTACCGCCAGCGAGCGCGAAGGACACCGGTGGCTCCCGCAGCGCGTCGCTCGAGCCCGCATCCTCAGTGACGGGGCGTCCCGCTGCTTCGGTCAACGACAGCGCCTCCACCTTCTCCCTCCCGGACAGCACCTTCTCGGAGCCCTTCTCGCCATCGACCTCGGCGCCCAGCCTCTCCACGGGGCCACGCGGAAGCCTCTCGCCCCCGTACATGTTCTCGGGCCCATCCCAGCCGCCTGAATTCCCGACCGGGCCGGCGGAGGACGCCGAGGACGGGACGGACCTCGACGAGCTGGAGGAGCAGGCCGCTGCCGCGCAGGCCGAAGAGGGCAGTATCATCGTGGACAGTGACGAGCTGGGCACTGACGATGGCTACGGCACGGACAACAACACCACGGCGTCGACGTCGCTTGCCGACAGCGTGCGCGACTACATCTTTGAGAACGGGCGCCGCTACCACCGGTTCCGCGAGGGGCGCTACAACTTTCCGAATGACGATGTCGAGTGTGTAACGCCAGAATACTCGTCATGCGCTTAGGTGCTGACATTGTGGGCAGACAGCAGCGCGAAGACATGAAGCACGCCATGGTCAAGATGCTCTGCGGCCAGCTCCACTTTGCGCCCATCGGCGAGCACCCCCACGAGGTCCTGGATATCGGGACGGGGACGGGCATCTGGGCCATCGAGAGTATGCAACAGCGCCGCTTCTCGTGATGACTGGCGGGAACTAACTGTCGCGCAGTGGGAGACCAGTTTCCGGCGTCCAACGTCCTTGGAGTCGATCTGAGCCCCATCCAGCCCGAGTGGGTGCCGCCGAATGTGCGCTTCATGGTGGATGATGTAGAGTATGTTTCTCCAAGGTGCTTGGACCCAAACAATGCTAACCCCGTGATAGGAGCCCGTACGTTACGCTGTCGCTATCCCCATCCGCATACTAACTCACCCCTCCAGCTGGCTTCACCCGCGCAACTACTTTGACTACATCCACTCGCGCCACACCGTCATGGCCATCAAGGACTGGCCGAAGCTGATGCGCCGATCCCTAGAGTAACGCCTCCCCTCCCCCGCCTTTCCTCCTCCCTCAGCACCACCACCATCCCCATTCCCACCCCCGTCATTATTATTATTATGAACCTGCCCCCCCTCCACCCAGACCATATTCCCCCACCTCCGCCCATGCGGCGTGCGCATAAAGGCAAAAGTGTCCAGCCCGGAGTCCTCGGCGCCGACGTCGCCGCTGAACAGCAGCCGGTGGCGCGTCACGCCCCACAGCAGCACGTCCAGACAGCCGTTGCTCGTGATGAGGGCGCCGGCGGTGCAGAAGTAGGAGATGGGCACGTCCACGCCCGCCATGGTGGCGATGCGGCCTAGGGCGAGGGGCGCCGTGCAGAGGATGTAGATGAGGGGGTAGAGGAGGAAGGCGCGGTGGTGGTGGTTGTTGTTGTTGTTGGTGGTGGTGGTGGTGGTGTTGGTTGCTGAGGGGTGGGTGGTTTCTTCTCCTGCTTCTCCTTCTGCGGCGGCGAGTCCTTGCTGGGTGGGGTTGGGATTGGTGTCCGGGAGGGGGTGGAGGGTGGTGGGCGAGGGGGTTTTGGTGGTGCTGTTGGCGTCGTTGTCGGTGTCGTGGATGTTGGTTGTCGAGTCGGTCGCTGCTGCTGCATTCAGGTTGTGGCTGGCTTCTTGTGAGCCGCGTTTGTTGCGGAGGGAAAGGAAGATGAGGGTGTAGAGGATGCTCGTGAGGACGAGGGCGAGGAAGATCCAGAGGTAGTGCAGGTAGAGGCGTAGGGTTTCGTAGTGGACGTTGATCCAGCACTGTCGGGGTTAGTGATAGACTCCTGAAACGGGGATGGCGACAAGAGCCAGGGCTTGATGAACCTACCCACGCGGTCGCCCTCACAAAGAACCCCCCGACCTCCCTGCCATTGCCGGTGATTGCGATTCCAATTATGACTAGCATAAAGTTAAAGGCCCACAGCGAGACAACGGCGATGTAGATGGCTGACTGCGGCGGCGTGTAGTTCCAGACGACGGCCAGGTACGTGTGGACGGCGATAGCCGTGATGAACAGGCTCGACGCCAGGTCGCCCACCTGAATGAGCCACGCCTGAGCCCAGCAGGTGGCCGTCCCGACCTGGATCCCGTCGCGTCCAACCCAGACGGCGTTCAGCAAGAAGGAGGCTGCCTGGTGGAGGTCGGCCAGCAGGAGGTTGTATAACAAGACCAGGAACTGATTGGGTCGTGCCCTCTTCCGGGTGAGAGGTCCTTGGTGTTTGGCACTTTCGCCCATGTAATGGCGCTCGGCGAGTCCCAGGGACAGGTCGACTGGCGGCGTGGACGGTCCGGCGGTGGCGTTGTGTTGCCGCCTATTTCTGAGGTGCCATCGTGCGAACTTGACGGTGAGATACAGCAGGACCGCCATAGACGACACGAAAGAGAGACAGGACAATGTCGCGATGGCTATAAGTCCTTGACGAAGCACAGGGGGGAGCGGGCTGATGGTGCCGCTCGCTTCGACCAAGGGATCATAACCGTTGCCCGCCATGGTGATGGTGTTTGACAGACATCCAGGAGCTGCTCAGCAGACTCCCGTTCCCCTCATCCTCGTGGCCTGGTGGCGCAAGAGATCAGAGCAAAAGGGACAGAGCAGGTTTCGGTTGGTCGTCTGGATGGGTGGAGGAGGGGGAGGGGCGGTGGTGCCGCCTAAGACCACGATCGACCAAATCTCCGAGCCAAGGGGATGAAATCTGGGGAAGGAGAGACTATTTTAGCTCTGAAAACAACCGGCCACGAGGCGACATGCATACCCGGCACGCCGGCTGCTTGGTATGCGTCGTTGGCGTCAAAGTTCTGCGCGTCCCAAGAAGACGTGCGTCGGTGGCGACATCCTCGCAGTATTGCGGCGGGACTTGATGCATCATCATGCTTTCCAATCGCTGGGCCATCTCAAGTCTCTTGTGAAACCTCACATGGTTTGCTGTGCCCCAGAGCGCGTGGGACGGTGACAGCGGCCTCCCCTTTGGGACGTCCATCTGCGTGGAATGACCGAGGGATAATCGGGGGATCGGAGAAGGCGACTGGCTCGGCGATTCACTGGATGGAGCTTGGCACGGCAATTTTCCGCAGCGAAACAGCCATCTTCCCTGTGTCTTCTGGAATCTGCAGGGGATTCAGGCAGAACAGGGTTCGGTGAGACCAGCGGAATCCACTTTTGGTCCGAATCCTTCGCCGCATCGACGACATCGACGTGACGTCGATCACAAGCAGCAGAGGACCGTCCGGGTGGGAAGAGACAGCCAGCGCGATGCCAAAGGAACTCGACGTTGTTTACAAACAGCCGGCCGTCTGAAGCGATGCAACTGCCATGTTTCGAGGCATGTTGCGCCGTGTTGGAGTTTGGTCTGACCTGGGACGGCGGGGCAGAGACTCTGGGGCCGATCGGCCTGACCCTCGTCTGATGAAACGGACATCGCGAATCGGCTGTATCGACCCAAAGTTTTGGCTCGAATTCGCCATGCAGGACCGCGCACAAATGATAACCACTTTCCTAACCCGGCAACGAAGCCGAATCGAAGCTCCGAAGCAAAGTTTTCCCCGGCACGAGGTTGAGCCTCACATTGACGGTGCTTTTCATTTTCGTCGCGTCGCAGACTTGTCGAGGTGGGGTGTAACCGGCGGTGCCGAAGGGGAACCGTTTCCATTTGTGACCGTTGTGTTGATGTAACGTTAATTGCTATCAAATGTCAAGAGCTGTCACTTCTGCTGAGAATTCTCAGTGGTGTGTCAACCCCCAAATCTGCAGAAGTCGTGAGCCGGGCTGACTGTGTAGTCACGTGAATCACCATGTGACAGGAGTTTCAGGTCAAGCTGCCCCAGTTGCGTCGATGGCCAATGGAGCGAGGGCCAGATGGTGCAATTCGCGCTAGTCCCATTATGGCCATAGACTGGAAAGTGTTGCTTCCAGCGCCGACGACGTCAACCTCCTTCCTCTCCTCTCACCTCCGTTCGATCCTCATGAAGCCTTCTCTGCTTCCGACAACCATCGCCCTCTCCCGGGGATTCCAGCGGTGTCGCATTGGCGGTTTTTACGCGAGAATCCGACCAAGTCGATGTCTGCACCGCGGCAGTCCACACAAGTGGCCCTATTTCCGTTTTGGGAATCCCCCCCCGAGTCCGCCAGATTCCGCCAGCTCGCGACATCACGACGGCTCAAACAAGCGCTCGCGCGGTGATGGCAAAGGAAAGTAAACATCTCATTCTGTTCTCTGTCTGACACTACTTTGACACCCAAATCCCGCTTTCCCAACCCATCCTTGAACTCCGCTGGCAAGTTGCTCGCACTTCAAAATCAGACCCCTTTCTGTTTCTCCTCTCCCCTCACAACTTCTTTCCATACGCCGAGTAGTATCCGCAGTTCTTGATATGGCTCTTCTTCCCCGTCTCAGCATTGAAGATGTGGCAGCCCCCCTTGGCAACGTTGGGCGGAGTGTACAGATGCAGGGACACAGCGAAGCCGCTGCCCTGGTTCGAGACGCGGTGGACGCCCAGCTCGTCCGCCATGTACGCCACCTCGTTTTCCTTGTGTACTCTCTCGGAAATCACCCGCATCGGCTTCTCCCCCTCGCCCCCTTCGGGGAAGTCATATCTCGTCTCTGTCAGGTCACCGTGGAGGATCTTCATCAGGCAGTGGGCATTGCCGTGGTCGTGGATCGGGCTGCCCTTGCCGGGAGACCAGACGAGGACAAGCTGTTTTCGTCGGTCAGTCAGTCAGTCAGGGGCAAAGTAAACAAAAGCACCGAGCTTCTTCGACTCGGACCTACCAGGTTGCTTTTCCCGTTCCCTTCGTCGACGAGGTTCCTTGTGTACCCCCGGCTGTCGTCGCCCATGGCGAACCGCGACCATTCCCTCGGATCCGAGTCATAGTCACGCATCAGCTGGCTGAGGTGGTCGACGTCGACGTCGTCCGACGTGAGGCCCGAGCTTGGGCCCAGGGCGTCCTTGAGGGCCAGGACGAGGTCGTCAAATCGGTTGGTGTCGATGGTGGCGCGGCGTGCAAACACCGACGGCCCACTCGACACGGAGCTCTTGATGATGCCAACCGCCATGTTGATGATATTAGGGGCTATTGGCAAAGGAACAATGCGATGGCAGGACTCTGGTTGTAGGAGTCCGATGACGCTGTGGGCTGGTGGATCCACCGTCAGATTCAGTGGGCCGATGGATGCCGAAAGTGTTGGTCGGAGATGTCAGACGACTGCTATCGTCGTCAACGAGGTCTGAGGAAGGTTGTTTGATGTGAGGTTGATGGTTGCTAGGATGAAGGCACGATGGTATGGGATGCGGAGGAGGACCAGAGTTGAAAATGGCGGTGTCAGAAAGGGGTTGTCAACTGGGCGGTGGTGCTCCCAGGGTATCCGGCGCTACGGCGCCGTTGGCACCGATCTCGGTGGGTCACCTGGGCGCCGCAGCCATGTGACCTGGAGGAGGCCTTGGAACTCCTGGTGCACGGATTGGCGTGAATAACAGAAACTGCAATTGCAGTGTTGGCAACTGGCGAGTGTTGCACAGCGGCGCGGATCATCTCGGCTTTTCATGGTCTAATCGTCAGACATCGCCAGACCAGATAGGCTCTTCCAGGGTTTTCTTATCATCAATGCAGTCGCATTGTTTTAGTTACGAAGACCTGAAAATTGACCCTTTCAGCACGCATGGGAAATGATTTCCTTGTAAAGGAGTCCGTTGTTCGTTGCCTCTGAACCGAAACTGTCCCTAATCCGAGACCAAGGCGCAGATCTTGTTCCAGCTCCTGCCACCTCGCATCCAGCGCTACACTTGTGCCTCCTTTGCCGTGCTGTTATTGGGTTCCCCAAACTTGCAAATCACCCTCGGCAAAGAGCTCGGGATTATTCAAGGAGCGGAAACGCTGTGCCTCCAGTGTTGTCGGTCTTGCCAACTCTGAAGTCACTTGCGTCGGAAAGCTAAGAATTTGTAGGCTGATTTCTTCCTGCGTCAGCAAACACCGTTTGTGAGGCAGGCTGGATTCTCTGTTTCGCGTGTTTCCGAATGACATAGAATCCGATAGCTAGGCCTGTCCATCCCTTCCATGGGATATCGCAGATCCTTGCTTCTTGTCATCAACTCACTCACCCCGTCCACTTCATCATCCAGGCGCTCGCTTCAATTCCTTCTTTCCATAATCCAACTATCAACCCTCAAAAAAAGGACAGTTCAACGCCACCCCTCACCGATCCTCCAACTCCAACCCCCCATCCTCATCCCCGCCCACCTCCTCCGTCCCATCCAATATCCCCCCATGGCCAAGCCCACTCCTCCGCCCTCCCACTCCTCCAAAATCCCTCTCCCCCTCCCAAGAATCCCTCAACCTCACCCTTCCCCCACTCACCCTCCCCACAGTATCCGACACCCACCCGGCGGCAGCTTTAATCAAGCCCCACACCCTCTCCTGCCCTTCCTCCTCGAGCCGCCTTCGCCGCGCCAGCAGGTCCCCCTCGCGCGGGTGGTGCTCGGCGGCCTGTTCGGCCTTGAACTGGTACTTGAGGCAGTCCTTGACCGTGACGAGCCCCGCCAGGCGGCCGCGGTGCTCGATGAGGATGACGCGCGGGCCGATCTTGCGGAAGAGTTCCATTACTGTTTCTAAGGGCAGGCGTGGGTGGACGGTTAGGGGGACGGGGTCGATGTAGGGGGTAAAGTCTATTGTTGTGGAGGTGGAGGTGGCGTAGTCTAGGGATGGGGAGGAGGTGGAGGTGATGGTTGGGGTGATGAGGGGGTTGGGGGTGGTGACGGCGGTGTTGGTTGTTGAGGGGACGGCAAAGGTGCATTTTGCCAGCGGGCTGAGGGTGCGCTCGCGCTTGGCGCGGTCGACGGCGTAGCGGAGCTCGGTGCGGCCTATGTAGCCGAGGAGGGTGCGCGAGGTGTCGTCTTCGATGATGGGGAAGCCTTGGTAGTTGTCCTTTGTGAGCAGGCGCTCGATAACTTTCAGGGTCATGCCGGTCGAGGGGATAGACACGACGTCCGAGATCATGGCCTGCGAGACGGGGACGCCGAAGTTGTGCTCTTCTTTGTGGTCGAGGTAGGGGAAGCCGCTGAACCAGATCATGCGGTCGGCGATGCCGCCCTTGCCGCACAGCTCGCTGACGGCCTTGGTGACGCCGACGACGATCATGGTCGGGAGGATGTAGGTGAGGGCGCCGGTGAGTTCGAACATGATGACGACCACCGAGACGGTGATGTGCATGATGCCGCTGAGCGCTGCGGCAGCGCCCAGGAAGGCGTATGTTCCAGGGGTGATGCAAGGGACATCCGGCTCGCACGAGGAGAAGAAGACGCTCTTCGGGTTCGCCTCGTGGATTGCTTGAACGATGATCCCAACGGTTCGCCCAAAGGATGCGCCGATGGCCATCGATGGCACAAAGATGCCGGCTGGGACTTTGCAGCCGTAGGATATGATGACGAAAAAGATCCTGATGACGGTGGCCAGGATGAGGGAGACGACGTTCCCGAAGCGGTGCTGGGGGTCACACAGCCCGTGATAGTCCTCGGCGCCCTCGCATTCCCGGAAGAGGACCTTCATGCTCTCGGTCATTTCGATCCTGAGGAACGCATTGGGGTAGCAGACAATGGCGGTGGCGACAGCCAGCAGGGTCGCCTCGAGGATCGCGTAGTTGGCCAGGTACTTCTTCCGGAACGCCTGTGCCCTGAGATTCCATTTCATGACGAATGCGCCATAGAGGCCACCAAAGACGCCAATGATGATGTAGAACAGCACCTCGAAGAAGTGCCACGACCGGTCGTACTTGACCTGGAACATGACCAGCTGGCCGGTTCGGAAGGGGTTCATGGCGGCCAGGACGGCCGTCGCAACCAGGGCACAGAAGTAGCTGCGCCATAGTGTCTTTAGGGGGAAGTAGCTCGACATCTCTTCGAGCGAGAAGAGCACGCCGCCGATAGGACTACCGAAGGCGACAGCCACGCCGGCGGCGGCGCAGGCACTGAGAACCTCGCGGGTTTTGGATGCATTCCGGCGGTACTTGGCAAAGAGCCGGGAGATGACGTTGCCAGTGCAGACGGCATAGTGGACGCTGGGCCCTTCCTTTCCAACCGAGAGCCCAGACCCAATGGCAAGGGGCAAGGCCAGGGACTTGATGACCAGCGTCCAGAAGCCGAGGAAGCCTTTCATGACGAACCCGGCAATAATGCACTTGATCTCGGAAATGCCCGAGCCTGCGGCGTAGGGAGCATACGACTTGACGAGAACGGCCGCCGTGAGAGCGAACAGAGTCTGGAGTAATCAGCGCATGCCCAGGTACGGGGTGTTGTAGTAACGAACCGCAAAGACAATGTAGATGATGTAGTTGACGGGCTCAATGACGGTCCATCGATGCCAGTCGGCGCAGCCTAGCGGGTGTAAGTCTCTACTGTCATGTTGCAGTTAAACCGTCCGGGACACTGTACCATTCTCCTCGCCCCAGCAGCAAAAGTCCTCGTTCAGGTAGAATTTGGTGGAGCAGTAGCCGAGCTTAATGTCGGACAGCCACTCGGTGATGATGTTGAGTAAGCCGGCATTCAGCCCGATCGCCGCGCCGATGATGGTGACGACGATCCAGCCCTGGGCTGCGTCGTAGGCTTCCCGGATCCTCTGCCTCCAGTCCGACTGGCCCGAGCCGTAGAGTCCGGCCTGCCGTTTCCTCCGCGCCTTTCTGCGCAGCTGCTCCCGCGCAGCATCCTGGACCCAATCTTCCCCGTATTAGCTGGTTGATCCGGGGTGCGCGATGCGACGACGAGAAGGCGGTGCATACCGATGGTGGTGAAGTCCTGGAGCAGAGACAGCTGTCAGTCGCCGCAACCCCCACGCAGAAGGGAAGGGGGGTTCTCGCCCACCTCATAGCGTTTGATCTTTGCAATCTCCTCCTCTATCTGGTGCTGGGCTGCAATGCCCCCGCCATCCTGGGTCTCGCCGCGCTCGGCGATGGACACGGCCGACGACAGGCGCGAGCTCACCGAGGGCCGTCGCGCCAGCTGCGGGACTGCTGAGAGGGATGAGGACCGCGATTGGAAGTTCATGGCGCCCTGTGGCCGCCGGTCGGGAGTCGTCTATGTGCGCGGCATTGGGGTTGCGAGCTCGGGCGAGACACGGCTGTTTGGCGACTTTGTCCAAGATGCGCAGTGACGGAGGTCGTCGTTGGTCGCATCGCATCGGTGCTAGCCGCGAGGCTGAGGTCGCTGGCCAGGCTGAGAAGGCGCTGAACAAGCCCTGAAGGACGGGCCTATGGCAGCTTGGCTTTGCTGCCCTGCTACCCGGCCGAGTCCGGGGGCTTGGGGGCAGGCAAGCAAGCCGCCGACAGGGGGTGTGTGGGCCCAAGTGCTGAACTGCCCGTGGTCGCGTCTCACGCGTCCACTTAAATGGGGCCCGATTCCTCACCACCGACACTTGCACATGATTTCACATGGCCGCTTGACTACCGGTATTCCACGCCATTACTTCTCGGCCACTTGCAGCTCATCAGTCAACAGCAAATTTAAACCATATCCGTCTCACACTCTGGAAAAGCAAAACATCTCAGGGCAATTACCGACTGGGCCATCTCACCTTTCCTTCTCTCACTTGAACTTTTCCGAGTGATTCTCCAATCCACCAACCATCGACCACAATGCCGTACAATACCACAGCAATCCCTCCTCGCAAGGAAGTGACGGGCCAGACCCAGCTGCCGCGTGAGTACACCCACCACTTCCCTGCCCCCTCCAAGCCTACACTGACACCCGCCCAGTCACAAGAGTCAAGAAGATCATTGCAGTAGACCCCGACATTACCGTCTGCTCTAATAATGCTGCTTTTGTCATCACTCTGGCGACAGTAAGCCTAGGCGTCCTTGATTCCGTTGGAATCCTCAAGGCAGACACTCACACTCGCGCGCAGGAGCTCTTCGTCCAGTACCTCACCGGTGAGGCCCAGAACATGACCAAGCTGGAGCGCAAGCCCCGGCGAAACATCCAGTACAAGGACATGGGTGAGACTCCCCCTTGTCCTTAATCTCTACAGCGAATCTGACGAGAAAGCAGCAAACGCCGTGACCCACCAAGACAACCTCGAGTTCCTCGAGGACATCATCCCCAAGACGACCTCGTACAAGGAGATCAAGGGCAAGACGGCCGCCGCGCGCGCCAGGGTCAGCGGCGAAAAGACCGCGGGAGCCGCCGCTGCCGAGGACGAGCGGCCGGCAGACGGTATGCCCAACGGCAAGAGGCCCAAGTCCATCATGAACGGCGCCGCGTCCCCGGCCGCAAACGGCTTCTCGCGGGGCAGGGTGCTGTCTTCTGACGCGGTCGACCCCAACGACCAGCTCGAGACCGAGATGAAGCAGGCGCAGCAGAATGATGAGGACGTAGACATGACGGGTTAGGTGCCGGCGGGTCGTTCTCATCCTGTATGGAAGTCGTCATCTTTTTGACGGCGCCGTTTTTGCCATTATACTCTACAACCAACGCCGAAAGATATATCTAGACGTGTAAACCCACAATTGTGCTCTTGACAACAAACGGTTCCCCTAAACACACACCCGCCGCTTGTCTCATGCAAGTCACTCCTCCATCGGGTCCTCAACCATAACCCCCGGCGGCAGCCGTCCCTCGTTGAGCGCCTTCTCCAACCTGATAATCTCCTCCAAGCTGTCGGCCTTCTTGATCATCTCCTGCAGCTTCTTGCGCTCCTTGTCGGTCAGCTTGAGCCGCGACAGCTTGGACCCTTGCCCGCCGGCCGGGCCGTTCGCCGCGCCCACGTCGAACGTCTTGCTCTTGACGCCCATTATCTGTTCCGTAGCATTAGTACCTCCCCTAGTTGTTGCGTTCAAGGAAACTCGGTGCCACCCACCTGCGAAGCCAACTCGGTCGGCGCCTCGGCCGAGCCAAACAACTCCTTCGCCTTTGCCCGCTCGGCATCCTTGACCTTTTGGTAGTCGAGAAAGCGGACGGTGGGACACCGCCAGAGGACCCAGTACCGATAATGCTGTATCCCCGATCAGCAAACCCCACTCCACATATTCCTTTCTCGTCCTTTCGACGGGCAAAACGCACCTCCTTCTTGACCACCGGATTGTCCACCAGCACGAGGTGCGTCAGGCGCGCGAACCGCCCGAGCACGTCCAGGTCGGCCAGCTCGCCGAGGCTGTTGCCCGCCAGCACGAGGTTGCGCAGGTTGGGCACGGCGGCCGGCAGCGTGGCCTGGACGGCGGCGATGCGGTTGCGCGCGAGCAGCAGCGTGCGCACGCGCGGCGACAGCGGGAAGTTGCCGAGCACTTGTATGTCGTTGTCGGTCAGGTCTATCGCGTCGTGGGGCTGTCCGCAGTAGCACGCCACACCGTCAGCATGTCTTCGAGGGAGGAGGGGGTAGGGGTAGAGAGTGGGAAAACTTACGCCGGCAACGCCCAGGTTCTCAATCGCGGGTATTCTGTGACCTGTATGCGGCGCAAAACCAAAGATAAACACAACGTTGAGATCATCCGTCTTTTTTTTTCATTTTGGTTCGATTGGGTTGGGTTGGACAGCTCGAACGAAGCCTTTATTTTGAAACAAAGATCAATGTGCAAGTATCTGCTCTTTTCAACGCACCTCGGAGATCCAGCTCCCGCTCCTTGAGCGGGTTGAGGTAGGAGAGGGAGTTGGTGATGAGGTCTGCCGTGAGCCTCATTTTGGGGTATTCTTTCCTGCCTTCTTTTTGGGGGGTTCGGTTCGGTAACTGGCGATTCGTTTCGCGGGAGGTCGGGGTTCGTCAATTCGGGGTGATCGGTGTCGGCGCGGTATTGTCGTCGCTCTCGGGATCGCGGTTTGGGATGCGAATTCAAGTTCACGCCGTCACGAGTTCGAGGTCCACAAGGCTGAGGTGGGAAAATAATGTGGGGCAGCAACTGACGACCCTAACCCTGATTGGCTCATATCCCCCCTTTCCACCACCAGGCACTGCCAAGGTCATCGAGTTTCAGACGAGTTGCATGTCACAATCAGTGTTCAAGGCATAAAGTCTGGAATACAATGAACCCTCGTTCGTATGCCTCTATCGACTCATCCACGAAATGTACCAACCCCCACCCCTCGGTAAGTAACCAAAGCAAACCCCCATCACGCCATGTCAACCCTCCCCCTTTCCCAACTCCCCATCCACCCCACCCCTAAACAAACACCCTCTCCAGAAGCCTAGACTACCTAGATAAAATCACTGAAAAACAAACACCACCCCACTCCTATCCACCGAAACAGTCATCACATAAGGCGACTCCAGAACAGCCACATCCACCACCGCATCCAAGTGACTCCTTAGCAACTGCTGCTGCTGCAGCGACACCACCGTCGACTTCGGCGCCCGTTGCTGCCGACTCCTCCCCGAGCTCCGCCCATTCCCATTCGCCGTGGCACCCCCACCCCCCGAAGAAGGCGACGCCGACGCCGACCCCCCAACCAACCTAGGCCACCGCTCGGTATTCAGTGTCATCGACGGGGTCGGATGGCTCGCGCTAAATGTAGGCCGGCCCTCGTCAGGCTGCAGCCCGCTGTACACAACACTATTCTCGATGCGCGACAGGTCCCAGAAGCGCAGCTTCTTGTCGGCTCCCGCGGTGACCAGAAACGCGTGGCGCACCTCCTTCTCCTCGTCCACCATGCCGATGCCGACGGCCATGGCGCGCACGCCGCGGTCGGCGTTGCCCACGGCGCTGGCAGCCGGCGAGGGCTCGATGTCGGTCGCGAACCGGCCCAGCATGCCCTCGGGCCGGTCCTCGTCCACCTCCCACGCCTCGTACCCCTTGGGCCCCTCCTTGTTGCCGCCGACGCGGTAGATCTCGCGGCACAGCGTGCGCTCGAGGTCCCACACCGTCACCTCGCCCTGGCCCGTGCCGCCCGCCACGCACACCCACTTCCCCCGGCCCTTGGTCGGGTGGATCGAGAGGCGCGAGATGGAGCCCTTGCCCGGCACGCCCCAGCCCTTGAGGCGCATCTTGAAGCGGAGGTCCCACAGGTCGAGCACGCCGTGCGACGTGGCCAGGCAGAGCCAGTTGCGCCGGCGGTCGACGCAGAAGCACGTCGGCGTGCCGTGGTGCACCGGGTTCTCGAGCTTGTAGAGCAGCGTCATGGTGCGCAGGTCGATGCCGCGGACGACCGACTTGTTGGTGGCCAACACCAGCACCGAGCTGCCGTCGTGCTTGAAGTGCTCGCACCAGACGGCCGCCTCGCCCTCGACGAGCTGGTACTCGCGCAGGAGCCGCAGCCGCGGGTACCGGAAGTTGATGCCGCTGAGGATGGTGTCGACCTTGATCACGTGCACGCTGCCGTCGCTGGCGCAGCTGACGAAGCTGTGCGTGTTCTCGATGAAGCACAGCGCGAGCACGCGCGCGCCTGCGGCGTGTTTGTGCGTGAGCCGCGACCGGTGCGTGATGTTGCGCTCGAGCCGCGCAGTGTCCCAGACCTTGACGCATCCGTCGTCGCCTCCCGTGAGGAAAAACTGATGGTCAGGAGACACAACGACCCGGTTGATCGCCCCGATGTGCTCCGAGAAGGTCGCCACGAGCTTGCCAGAAGGCTTCCAAGCCTCTTCCCCTGCCGGTTGAGATATCGTCGACTTGCTGGACTTCTGGCGCCTGAGTGGCGTGACCATGGGGCCATAGTCGTAAATGTCATGGGGAAAATTCTCGACGTACATCTCGTCAAGCATTTTGAGGACGTTGGGGTCATTGCCCACGTACGTGTGGTTGGCCCGCAGCCGCGTGTTTGCGTAGACCAGCGCAGACTCCGTGTCAGGCTGCGAGGGTTTCCGCATGGGAGCCTGGCTGAACGGCCCTTCCACCTCGCCAAACGCGTTGGTCTCGGTTGTGCCAGTTTCGGGGCCCGACTTGCCGCTGTCTTTGCGGTTCATGAGATTCATGGCGCTCGACTGGTGCCGCAGGCCTCTCCTTGTTGCGTAAGGTGCGTCATGGGCCGAGCCATTATCGTCCACAGGCGACAGGGTGGCAGCTTTGCCGTGAGCAACAGACGTTCGCCGGGACGTATCCCTTGAGGCTTCTCCCCGTCCCATCGCCGAAGAGACAACCGATTCATCGTCCAGCGGCCGCCTGCTATCTGTAGACATGGGCGACAGATTATCCCTGCTCCCGAGCCGAGACCGGTGATTATTCAAGGCAGCTCGCCGCTTCTTACCGACGGGGTCATCGATCGACATGGATGCATCAAGAAGCGCATCCTTGATGGTCCGTGGCGCATGCACATCGCCTTCGGGGTTAACCATGGGCGGCGCGAGCGGCTCTTCGTCAAACACCACAGTCTGAGGCGTAAGACCTAGAGTGCGAAGAGAAATGATGCTGTTGAGCGCAGTCGCGTTCCCTGTGTCTTGCGCAGCCAAGTCCCTTGCCTTGATCTGGCTCAACCGCCAGATAAACTCCCTCAGCGCGAGTAACTTGGGTTCGTCTTCTGGGGCAAGCCCTAAATTCCGCAGCTTGTTCAACCACTGCTCGTCTTCCTCATTCCTCGTCGCCTTGGCCAGAGCCTGAGGATTCGACTCCGCCCTGGACGACATCGGTTTGGAAACAGCGTCACGGAGCTTCCTAAACGGCCTCCAGAAGTCTCCCCTGTCTGTCTTGGAAGCCCACTGGAGGGCGTGGTCGAACACCGACCGGGAGAGCGGCTTTTGAAGCGCCTCAAGCAGGCCAATCTCCGAGAAGGCCGGGATTCTATGCGGCTTGAGGTAAGGCACGAGCTGTGGGAGCACCTGGACCCTAAGAAATGCCGGGCCCAGAAAGCGCGTGCCGGCCGAGATGAACTCGACAGTCGACTCCCGAATCCAAATGTTGGGGTGCATTGCGAACCGCCCAATGATGCCAACCAGCTCGAGATACGTGTGTTTTGTCAGGAGCCCCAGATTTGCCAGCTCTGCGAGCGCATGGAGTGCCCCGTGGACGACATGTTCCTCCGGATCCGTGATGGCCTGGACCATGAGAGGCAGCATGAACTTTTCCAGGTTATTGCTGCCCAAGAATGCCGAGATACCAACGATGGTGTCGAAAAAGGCGCACTTGAGCATCCAGTCCCGGTCGTTCAGGTACGTGTTGAGATGCGTGAGGATAATGTCGTTGGCCTGGAGAGCACCAAAGAAGATGCACAGGTCAGGGACCGAGGTGAGGAAGGCTCGCCGAACAAAAGGGTCCGAGTCCTCGATGAGTGTTTTAGTATGGACCTCAAATATCTCAGTCAACTCCCGGCGAGCGTTGTCGAACAAGCCGGCAAGGCCGGCCTCGGCCTCGTGACCAGGTTCAACCTCAGGGTCCGCGAGAGCCGCAGATCCATCCGCTCGCAGGGTCGCGGCCATGGCGAGGAAGCGATCCGCAGTGATGGCCAGCTTCCCGAGGCAAGAGGCGTACGTCGCCCGGGCGATAGGACTGAACGTCCTCTGCGTGTCCAACAGCAGTGGTTCCATCCGGGACATGATGTAGTCGAGGAAAATCTGTGAGTTCACCGGCGTGATGACCTTGACGAGGTCAAGAAGTTGCGTGATGGCCCGGATCGCGGAAACCACAACCACGTCGTTCTTGTCCTTAAGCAAGGCGACTAGGTACGGGAGAACGCGGTCCAGCTTCGCCTCGTCTGTCAGGCGCTCGGCAAAAGCGAGCAGGATGTCGCAGGCCTTGACCCTCGCGGCGGCGTGGGCGGTGTTTCGGAGGGACGACACCACCAAAGTCAGAAAAATAAGAGTGCCGTCGTCTGCGGATGGCTGCTTGTCGGCAGAGACGAAGTGCTCATTGTTCGGTATGTTCAGGCGCACGGGGAAGTTTCCGAGCCCAAGTCTTGGGGATAACTGGCGATTCCCGACTTGGTTCTCGTCGTTCTGATAGCCGAGAAAATAGGAAATCTTGTCAAAGTCCAGCCACACCCGCTCGATGCGCTGGTCCGCTTCGCTAACGTTCCTCGCAGGTCCGCCGGCGGCAAACTGACCAGACGAGAGGTCGGTAATCAGCTCCATGTACTGGTGCAGGAAGCTGTAAAAGTACTCCGGGAAGACCTTGCCCTTCCAAAAGTCCAGGTATTGTTCGGCCGAGTATCGCTTCTGGGGATCCAGCTGGATCATTTGCGCAATCATTTCCCGCAGGTCCTTGTCCGGGATCTTGCTGAGATGTGATATTGCGGGATCGTACTCGCCCTTCCGGTACGAGTAGAGCTGGCTCAGGGTGAAAATGGGCGTCTCAAGAAACAGCTCGGCAATGACACAGCCGGCGCTGAAGACATCCATGGCCCAAGTCACCTTCGCATTCGGGTCGGCTTCTTCGCCGGGCGGCAGAAATCTCTCGGGTGCCAGATAGCAGGTTCGCTTGCCGGACGTGTCGAAGAAGTAGGAAAAGTCGCCCGGGTTGTCCTCGGGCAGCATGACACGCTTGAAGGACGACGAAAAGTCGGAGAGGTAGAGCCAGTTCCACGACGTCACCAGTATGTTTTCGGTCTTGATATCGCCATGGTAGATGCCCTTGCTGTGGCAGTCGCGGAGCGCGCACAGGAGCTGGAACGCCAGCCACTTCTTCTCGATGTCTTCGAGAAACGGCCGGGTGCTGAGGCGGTCGTAGAGCGAGTTGTAAAGGAACTGCCGCACGAGGTATCCGTTCGTCTCGGTTTCGACGGCGCGTTGGTACGGGAGGGCGTTCGGCACATCGGTCAGAACTTCTCGCTCGCCTGGGGTAACGGACATCAGCACTGCGCCGGGTCACGGCGCTTGGGATTTGGCTAGCTCACGGATGATGGCCTGCTTGTATTTGTCTAATGACATGGGATATGGCTTGATGAGAACCTTGGCCAGCACAACGCCATCATGGTGGCGCGCCCGGACGCTCTTCATGAAGCCGCCGGTGCCGACGGAGCGTTCGTAGACCAGGTCTGCGAGCTCGGGCACGTCGATGCCGGCGCCCCCGGCCCGGGGGGTTGCAAGGGAAAAGCCCTGGCCCATTTTCGTTCCTGTCCACAACCGTCTATCTCAGGTTCCAGCTACCTTGGGCAAAATGTCGGCAGGACGTGGCACATCTTGTTCACGCGTCGTTTGCTGGGTGGGATTCGCAATGGCGTGGGTTGGAAGTCGGCGTCGGCGGTAGAGGTGGGCGAGACAATCCGAGTTCGATCCGGGGAGCGTTGAGCCACGAATTTATGTCGGAGACGGGAGACACCGTCTTATAAGGGCGAGAGCGCAGCTGCGGAATGGACAAACACAAGCCGAGGGGCATGTGAGAGCAGAAGCTAGGCAGAGAGAGCTTCCCGGTTCGAGCTGTGGTCAGTTGCTCGTTCACTTGCGAGACGTCAGCCAATCGATCCCTACGGCGATAAGATAAGCCTTGCCAGCCGCAGCCCCACCAGAAGCTTGGCGTGCCCCAGGTGTTTGTGCCGTTGCGGGGGAGTCCCGACAAGGTTCCACAGAGAATTGACTGTCAAAAGGGCTCACGAGCATCCATTCCATTCTGTTGGGGTTCTACACAGTACTTCGTACTTCACCTGCTCAGGTCGAGTCTTGGAAAGAAGCATTCGCATCCAAGTAACCAGCTTATCTTCTGCTTCTTTTTTGAATCTAACTAAAGGAAACTGTGTCTCTACCAGTAGACGAAGAATATCTGCAGAGTATCTGTGGGTTTGTTTGAAATGTCGCAGCCCTGCTTGGCCTTCGAGTGGTGCTGGTCGCTTGTTGGTACTGTACGCCCCTGGCTTCCATGTCGAGGTTTCCTCCTCTCCCGTCCCCAGAAACTGAGCTCGAATTCCTTGATGCAGACCGCCTCAAAGTCGTGCCACGCCCCAGAAAACCCCGGACCGCAAATCTGGGTATATGTAAAACAGCGAAATCAAATGGTAATGCGTCCTGCCATGGGCCGGAAGTGGACTTGACGACCTCGTAAGCCGCCATGATGGGACTCCGAGGGCGAGGCCCCAAAGGTCGAAGAAATGTTCTGGTGTCTTGAAATGCCAGCGTACCCGATCGTCTGCCAGGTAAGACGGCAGGCAGCCCCCCCAGAAACCGCCAAAACGAAACCGCCAGGGGAGAAAAGCAAAGAGTGTCTGTCGTGAGCCCCAACGCCGTAGACAATGCCGCACGAAAACAGGGATGCGTTCATCGGGCATCGTCGGGAAAATGGAATCGAAAAATTGCGTCATCATCATTAAGCCGGGCTCTAAGTCTACGCCGCGGTCATGTAGGGGTTCGCGCTGGACGTGTCGGTAGAGCCGTCCCCGTCGATTGTCTTCTTCCAGTGCTCCGGCGAGCACACGCAGACCAGCGGGAATGCCTTGATTTCGCCGCTGACGGGCGGCAAGTCGTCGCGCGCCCTCCCCGACGTGTTGGATACTCCGCTGTCTCGCTGCGCCTGCCGGCGGGCCTCCCACTGCTCGGCGCGCTCGTCCACCATGACGCCCGTCGCCCAGCCGTCGTCCCAGATGCCCACGACCTTGAGCATGTCGCCCCGGTCCAGCTGGAACTCGTCGCCAGCCCGCGGCTGGTACGCCCAGAGCACGGCAACCCGGTCGCCGGGGTGGATGTCGTCCTGGGAATAGTAATCCTTGAAGAATGGCAGCTGCTCCGACTGCTGGCTCGCCATCCCCTGAGGAGACGAGATGCCGCCAGAGCTGGGCGACTGGGGGTCCTCGCCCGCCAGAACCGAACCGCTGGAGAGAGAGCCGTTCCTCTTCAACATTGTTGGGGGCGGCCGAAGTACCCCGGCCGTGCCGCGCTCAGACCCCGGGCTGTCGCCGAACCCATCAGAGGACGATTGGTCGTCGCCTCTCCTCCTGCTTCCACGGTACCCCGCCGCAGTGCCGGGGACAGAGCCGTGCATATCCCTAGCCGTGTGGCGTGACGGCGTGTCGCGGGAATGGCCCTCGAGAGCCGACATCCGGGCAATCCTTCCACCAGGCAGCACCTCAAAGCCAGCTGGCGCGCCAGTCGGACCCATCTGTGATGTCGGCGGGCCTTGTCGAGCGGGTGATGGTTGGTTGAAAATGCTGCCGTTCTGGCTCCCACTTCTCCTTCTCCTGTAGACGAGGAAGCCGAAAATGAGCGCCGCGAGGAGGGCTGCGCCCAGAATGGAGCCGATAACAATGCCGGCAATTTGCCCTCCGGATAGACCGCCGCTGGCGGCATCGTTATTCGGATCCGGTGTCGCCGTTGCCGTAACCGTTGGTAGGGTGATGGGTGTGATTGTCGGGAGGACAACCCCGGCGCAGCGCGTCTCGGCATCGGCGCTGTAGCAGCAGGTATCGGTCGAGTTGATGCCCCCCGTCGCGCAGTAGGAGCACAGTCCCGTGGTGCTGTTCCCATAGCCGCAGTTCTCGGGCTCGTTTGTTACGCCCTGGATGCAGTCTCGGGTCGATAACGAACTATCAGGCAGGGCGCAGTTTGTGAAGTCGGCCCGGATCTGTGCCTGCGCGTTGCTCCCAGGATTGGGGCAAAAGGCGCTGTCGGCTACGAGGTAAGCCTCGGCTTGTGCAAATTGGGCCTGGAGATCTGGTCAGCTGGAAACGGGCGGCCATAAGAGGGGGGAACGCACGCATGTCTCGGCGCAGACGGGGCGGGATTCTGCCGCAGCAAGGCCGCATGGTGTTATAGAATTCTGGATAATAGCATTACATATTACCGTGGTCGTGTAGCGAGCATAGACGTCGCTGGTATTGGCGAAGTCGATACCCCCACAGCCAAGCAGGACGGAGAACCTGGTGAAGTGTTAAATCGTCGTGATACAGGAGCCTCTCTTGTGAGTTGCACCACTTACTTTTCCCGAATGTATTCAGTTTGCACGTGGGATGATAAGAGCGCGTCGAGGGCCTCGACGTTCGAGGCGAAGCGTAGAAAAGGGCTACAGGCAAGTCAGTTTCCCAATATCCGCGACAGATGAACCCTGATTCACATACAACAGCCCTACCACATGACTGTCTGTGGTAGATACGGAGGATGCCTGAAACGCAGAGCATGCCTTGGAGCCCTTGAGCGGTAGGCAGGCGGCCATGGCGGCGGAAGGCATCGACAAGAGAGCGAGCAGGATGACGCGGGTACGTGGACGTGCTCGCGCGGCGTTCCGGACCGTACTTGTCGTGGTGGTTCCCGCGTCCTCTGGTCGATTGGCGCCTCCTGGCCGTCGATACTTTTCGAGAGGGTTACCGGAAGTTGCGTCACTGCGGTGCTGTGTTCATGGTCGCGCTCGGGTTTTATGATGAGTAGTCTTCGCGCGCAGATGTCGACTTGTTGCCCGCGTCGCAAGATGGCGCACAGAGTTGACGTGTAGGCCAGCAACAATGCGAGGTCGAGTGCCCAAATCCAGCCAGCCCAGAAAGGAGTCGGCACCGTTCGCTCCTGTCGTCCAAATTATGCAGCTTCGATTCCCGTCGGGTCAGGGCAGCGACAACGGGGAGAGGCCGTCGGTTGGCGCCGCGGTGAGACGGTGTGGTGCAGGTTCGCTAACGGCAGCCGCGAAAACCGACGCGCAAGGAGCGACTGCAGCAGTTGGGCTGCAAGAACAAGCGGCTCGGATTGTGCGGGTGGAGAACTGCCACGGCCCGACGATGAAGATGTGAAAGTGGTGGGGTTGAAACGAATGTGAAGAACGAGAGCAAGAAGTAGAAAGCCGCTCCTGGTGATGTGGGAGGACCGTGGGTCCAGTGTCACCCCTCTCAGGACTTGTCGAAGAAGCGGGTGAGGAGAATCGAAGAAGTGATGGAAACGAACGTGCAGTTTGGGGCGTCGAGCAAAACGAAACGGGGAGATTGGTGCAAGACCCACGATCCAATTTCGCTTGAAGTTAAGGTCTGGGTGCGGCCTTCCCCAAGAGGTTTAGCACTGCTACACCCCTGCCCGCTATTCTTGCCCTCCCGTGTTTCCCAGACTTGGTACTTGGTGATGTCTCAAACAACGGACTCCAGGATGGCGGGAGCATAAACGCCAGCCATGCAAACACATGCAGTGTACCTGTCGCTCAAGGTTGAGGTTGGAGTCGGGGTCCTTAGCATCGTAATTATAGCCTTCAAGTGCCCCCCTCCAACCATCGCGACACGGAAAACCGAGCTCACCGGGCAACCAGCAAAATTGAGGGGCTCTCGTTCACCGTGCCGTGGCCAGCACATCGCGACCACTCACTGAGCTGTGCTGTCAATCTGTCATGCACTTGCCAACGAGAGCTGATCTGTCATTTGTTTTCCGCAAGAGCGACACGGCGAAGCTGTGTGCACTGACCGGTGGCTGGGCTCCGGCAGACTGCAACGCAAGGTTCAGTTGTGTAAAGATTGGAGATGAGGTCCTGCGGTTGAAGTCGCACAGGCTGACACTACATGTTCACATCATCAACATTCCAATGGATGGTCCTCTCTGTTTCTTTTTCGAGAGCTTCAAAATCCATGTTCAGCAACTGGGAGCTCGAATTGATGGAGCTCCAGAGCTTCAGCCTGCGGAAAGCTATCCGAGGTGGGTCCGCACATGGACTGTGGGTCCCCTTCGCCAACTGCCCGTGGCTGGGTGGGGAGTCGCTGGAACTCGCCGAGTTTGGGGGCATTTGAGATCGAATACAAAACACAAATCCCAGGCCCGACTCCTCGACGGCCACGTTCCTCGGGTCGACTCAATTTTTTCATTGTCTATTTTTCGCGTCCACCTGCCCGGCATCGCAGTTGAAAAAGCCACAGCAATCTCCATAAGCGCTCTGCTGTCGGCGGATGCGATGACTGGACAACGGAACGCGGTGCATCAGGGAGCAGGTCCTGACGGCGTGTAATTGGCGCGTGGAAATGCTGGGAAATGCTGGGCTGCAGCCACGGACACGGGTCGGGAAGGGCGCAAAACAGAGGCGCCCTCTCGACTGCCGAACCACACCAACAAGCAACCTGGAACGTTTCTTTCGCCGCATTCCCACGCCGCTCAGACCATCTTGTCCGGCCAATCGGGACGACGGCGACTTGGCCAACCTCTCGACAGATATCTTCCTCCCGGTGCTCCCAACTCAGGCATTCAATCCGTCCTTGACCACTGTAACCACTGGACGCTGAGGTCCGACACACGTTTATCACTGCGACGTCCACGTCAGAGGCCATTGTTGCTTTTTCTGCGGGTACCATTCTGCCTGAACGAGCTGGCTTCCATGATTGAAACACGCTCAACTACGTCTTCCCCACGTGTGTGTCCGTTCCCACGGTGCTGTCTCCGACTTGAGCGGATGATCTCAGATGTCGACCGCCACAGCCGACCTTCGCAAGCCAGATAACGTTACCGGCCGTACCACATTCCAGGCTCGCTGGCGGGAGGTCCCTTGAAGGTCTCAGACATGCGGCGATCCTGTGCCGCACCTGTCGGGGACTTCATGCGATCTCACACACTCGCCCGCCGTCCTACCCCGGATTCCCCAGGTCGGCCAAGCGAGCCTCAGTTCAAACGCTGCGTGCTGTGCCGAACCAGGAAACACAGCCTGCTCCCGTGTCCAACCAAAAACAGGAGTACCACGGGACGACGGATGGCAATCCAACGTCCAACAGAAGCTGACCAAACAACGGCGATCTGAATGGGAGATGGCAGGCCGAGCCATCCCAACATTTGATTTAGATGCCGTGGTTCCCCATGGCGGTGCTTCATGTAACCCCAGCCTCCAGGCCAAGTAAGTCGTTCAATGTTCAGCTGCAAGAATCAGTGTTGCCGTGTGCTGTACAACGCCTGCCAACTCACTCTCGGTTACAACACAGGCCAGCTATTCCAAATATTAGATGTATGAATGGGAGGTTGCATCTGTGTGTACCTACCCGGGGTACTGTGAATTCTCAACCACCAAGAGGGGCGAGGGTGTCGGTATCTCGCTCAACACATCACTACACCACCAGTCATGGACATAACACTCGGGAAAAGTCTTGTCTCTTGCTTAGCCTCGCCGCACGTTGTAAAGAATCGCCCCGTTTACACGAACTGCTTGCCAAGTGCTTCGGCTTAAATCGGGGCTTATACGACGAGGTTCAATAGAGATGTACTAAGCTAAGTGCTCTGGCACCGAAGCCAACTTGATGACGCCAACATGCCAGATTCCGAAGCCAACTTGATGAAGCCAACATGCCAGAGTCAAGCGGTTGCCAGGAGTTGCTCCTTGTCCTAAAAGTCTATTGCGGACTGGAGCTGAACCGAGCTACCTGTAGTTGAGAACAGAACCTCGAGTATAGGGGTACTCGGCTCCCAAAGTCTAACAACCTACCTAATGTACCGCCACTAAAAAGACCAGTCTGTGAATGAAGGCGACTGCGATGGCTCACCTTCTTCGCTGCCACCCGGCCACGTAATCTTCTCGCGCGAACCTTGATCCCCAAAACTGCCCAACCCATCAAGCTTGATGCAGGATAGCCACCCCCCTTCCGCCCGTCGACGCTCTCGCACCTCCTCGTCATCCCCGTACAGCTCTTGCTATTCCGTTCATGTCAACACCCAAACAACCTTAAAACAACCGCGGGGACGGAAAACTTACCATAGCCTTGTTCATCCACTCCAAATTCGCCCTTTGCACCTGGCTGCTTTCGCTTGTCCCCTCCCCATAGCAGCTGCTCGCGGCTCTGATGAGAGTCCGCACGCTCTTGCTGCTCTTGATGCTCGGCGTCGTTGCCGCTGTCATCCACGGCTGGCTCAGCGGCGCTTGCGACCCCTGCGCTCCTCCCACAGCCACCCTCTTCCCCCTCCTCCTCCTCGCGAAATCCGCGTTCGACACTAGTGCCGTCCCGCTCTCGGCACACGAGTAGTGTCCCGGCGCCGAGCTCCCATCGGGGATATGAAACCGCTTGTCGAACCGCGACAGGGCATACGTAAACACCACCACCAGCTCCACCCCATAGTTGAAGCAGTAGTAGCACGCCTTGCCATGGAACCACGCCGGGTGGGCAACCGGCCGGGTCTCAAACGCCACAACAGCCCTAAACACCGCCCCAACCGCCAACAACGACGCCGTGAACGTCAGCAGCGCGAACTTGGTCCGGAAGTGCCCCTCCCCAAACTTGTCAATCCTCGTCCGCCTCGGCACCACGGCCGCCAGCGTCACCAGCGGCACGGGCAGGAACGCGTACAGCGCCAGGTACACCACACAAAACAGCTGCACCTTTTTATCCACGCCGCGGACCTCCTCCCCGGCGGCCCCGGGCGCGGCAAAAAACCCCTGCACCGTCACGGCCACCACCATGACCAGCACCGCCCCGGCGCTGCCAAACAGCCCCCAAAACAACCACGTCACCCCCTTACTCCACCCGAAAAAGGGGTGATACGCCCTAACAACCCTTTGGGCAAACACCAGATTCGTAATAAACAGAATGAGCACCCCAGCAGCAGTAAAAATCTGCGCGGCGATGGCCACGCGCACATTATGCGGGTGCACGGCCCAGACACAGCGCAGGGCGAGGGCGACGACGCGCGCGACGCAAAAGGCGCAGAGCAGGGCGCTGAAGAGGAACTTGTAGCTGCGGTGGCGGTTGAGCTGGAAGACGGTCATGTTGGCGGCGGCGGCGGCGATGAAGAGGAGGAGGAGGACGACGCTGACGGGGATGTCTGGGACGGGCGAGGGGACGAGGCCGAGTTGCGCTGTTTGCGGGGGGTAGGGGGGCCCTCCCGCCGGAGGGGGAGGCTGAAAAGAAAGTGTTAGTAGTGATGAGCTGAGGTGTGGGAGAGGCATGGGGAAGAAGAAGAGGGGGAGAGTGTGTGTGTGAGGAAGGATGAGTGAGGTGAGGAAGACATACCGCGGACCCGGACCCGGCCGGCGCGGGAGCACCTGCGCTGCTCCCTGTGGTTGAAGCATTGGAGCTGGACATGTTCGTTTGTTTTTCGAGCAGGACAACAACGAGCGAATAGGATATGAAGAAAGGTGATGAAAGTGGCGTCTAGAGACTAGGCCAAGCGGCCTAGGTATGAACGAAGCAGGCTCCAGAAAAACGACAAGAGGGCAGGCGGGCGGGCGACCAGGAGGGCTGCGTGCTTTTAACAGGAACATGTAATAGGACTCGGCGTTGCTGCCCCCCGACCACCGACCGTTCGCTCTTATATCGCCCCTTCGCTACCCTCCAGCCCTTCGAAACCCCCACCTCGACACGGCATGCATCCGAGGTACGTCATGTGCATGATAGCAACATTGTTGGAGATGCCCCGCAAGAAGAAGACATGTGCCGGAGGACACGTCAAGATGCCGTGGTGCTGGAGAAGGGCGAGACGGAGCCGAGCAGAAGCCGTGTTGTACTCCCGGTTTCGTCGAGGGCCACTTCCGAGGATATATTATATTGCCCCCTCCATCACCAATCGTTCGAGATGTCGTCCGTCGGAGAGTGAACGATCTCCTCCTGGGCCCACTCGCTGAATTATCACTTCTTGGGCAGGGCAAGGCCATTAAGACATCCGAGGCAAGGCATCCATCCTGTCAATCCTTTCAAGCTGGTTAATCCCTGCATGAGCAAGATGGATGTTGTACATACAGCCAGCCGTTGGTCGTTGGTAGCGTCCCTCGGCGTACCCTATGCTATGGCTCCCGAGCCAAAACAAGATGACGTGCAGCAACCGACACACCATGCACGGAATCGGGTGGCTTAAGTAATGCCAGAAGCTCTCGCCAATCAAGCATATTTCTCCAAACTCCTCCGTCTCCCGATCTATGAAGTTGTCAGCGAGGGTTTCGGATTCGCGCGGTGTGAGGTTGGGCAAGGAACTGTCTAGACCACAGGGTCATAAATCGTAGGTTGCGGGGCATGGATCTAAACCTGGAACACCACCTGGCAGACAGAACAGAAAACTCGCATTGATATCAGAAACGGCCGCTCGCATGGCACATCTAGCCCACCCCGTCTCGCCTCTGCAAACCAGACGTGGATTCTAACAACAGGTGGTGAGTCCCCAAGTCCAAATCCCAGTGTGTTCAGTCACCAGGACCGGAAACTGGGCGCTTGTCCCCCACTTGTCACGGGCAAAGAGGGCTGAGCAACCGTTTTAGTTGTTGTTTTCCTTTGATACATCGTATGTACCCCGTCCTTCCGCCCTTTCCCCGGCTTGAACGCAGCGGGGTTTGGCAGGAGACCCGAGCCGACGTATCGCCAGACGCCTTCCCCCCTCTAGGCCAGCCCTTGCTGTATGCAGCTGCAAGACCAGAAGCCAGCGTTGGCTTTCTTTCATTACAAGAAGTAGTCGGGGGTCCCTGGAGGGTGGTTAGCAACGCCCAGGTTTTGCCAGAAGCGAACAACTTACTCCTAGAGACCATGGGTTCGCCAGCTCTCGGGCACGGGTCGAATTGCAAGCTGGTTTAACAGTTAGGGCGTGTTAAGCCGGTGGCCAAGGACACGTACAAGGTATATTTCAAGTGCTCGTCAATCTCCATTATCGCGGCCTGGTTGCCGCATCTGTAGCAATAGTTGGGAGCTGCAGGCGTGTCAGCGCAAAACAGAAACAACTCGACGCACTGAAACCCACCAGAGAAAATGGTCACGACATTGCGGTCCTGCGACCAGTTGTAGCCCTCCATGACGAGCTGATGCGCCCGGGCAATCAGAGTCAGCCCGTTGTTATGGTTGAATGCCTCGGATATGTCCTGGCCGAACGTGTACCCTGCACCGCGGGGCGAGATGCCCCAGCCGCAGCGGTCATCCGGGTCAGACCACAGGAGATCGCACATGGGGCCCTCGTGCGGCACTTCCTGGATCCGGTCCAGGGCTCTGATGTTGTCGAGCGTGTCGATGCTCGGCGAGAGACCGCCGTGCAAGCAGAAGATCTGGTTGTCGATCAGGGCGGTGAGGGGCAGGTAGTCGAAGAGGTCGGTAAAGTACTTCCACACGTTGGCGTTGCCGTACTTGCGCAAGCACTCGTCGTAGAAGCCGTAGACCTGTGTGATCTGGCGGGACTCGTGGTTGCCGCGCAGGATGGTGATGCGCTGCGGGTATCGGATCTTGAGCGCCACGAGCAGGGTGACCGTTTCGACCGAGTAGTACCCCCGATCGACATAATCCCCTGCGCAACACCCAAATCGTCAGAACATCACGCTCGCCTCGTCCGTTGGTGGGGAACATCAGCCTGCCGCGCCATACCCATGAAGAGATAGTTGGTGTCGGGGTTGGGCCCGCCGATCTTGAACAGCTCCATCAGGTCGTGGAACTGGCCATGGATGTCGCCGCAGACGGTGACGGGGCATTTCTGGAAACGTTAGTCTGTCAGGGGGGGCATGTCTCGATGGCGGCCGCGGTCGGCAGGATAGACATACGACGGGTTGTACGTTGGACTCTTCTTGCAGGACCTCGCGTGCCTAAAGCAGGGAGATACGTCAGCGTATGCCGTGAATCCAGGGCGCGAGATCGCTCGAGACCGGAAGGGATACAATGCCGTAGGTTGATGATGGAGGGGCGGGGAGCAGGGCTGGGCACGGCGAGGCTAGGCGACGGGAGGGGTAAAACGACACGAGCATCAAAAGCCAAGACGGACCTTTTCGCACAGTCTCTGGACATCTGCTTCAGCCAGCTGCTTGCACTGCATCAGGCTCTCGATCCAGCCGTCGAGCGTCGGGATCGTGGCCGGCTCCGAGTTGGACGAGGTCAGCTCGGTGGGCACGCGCCCAACGTCCTCCATGTTTGTGTCCATTCCGGCAATTGATGCTGCGCTGGGCAATGAGCAGTCGGCGGGTCGCAAGAAGGGCGGGTGTGCTGTTGGGGTCAAGTGGCAGTCGGCGTGCTTGGAGGTGGTCGCGAAGATTGGGAGCAATGACGTTTGTGTCCACTGGCACGTTTGTGGTCGCCAGGCGCGGCGCGGGTCCCAAGGTCCAGGTCTGGGTCAAAATTGGGCAGGTGGGCGGGTGTTCACTGGTTTTAGGGGCTGCTGCTTTTCGTTTAGCAGGTGGGGGTTGGGCGATTGTCTCGGCCGAATCTCGAAAATAAAGTTGCGATGGCAGAATCTCGGCTCGCGCAACTATCACAGCAAGGCTGATTCTAAGCCAAGGGTATAGGTAATAGTCAAATGCGATGAGGGGACAGAGGGACGTTGTTTTGCTGAAGAGTGCGGTGCGCCGGCACTGGCGCCTTCTGGGCGGTGCTTGTGGCCCGTGCGAGCGCTTCCCCACCAGCTTTAGTGGGCAGCTGAGGTCGGGGACTCGGGGGACCCACTCAAGCAAGGGACCCCACCTCAGGCCCGCTCAGCTTATCAAAGGCCCCTGGCAGCCGTGGGCGCAGGGAGGAAAAGGGGGCAACCTCGGATGAAAGACGGGATATAAAATCACTCATGATCTCCATCAAGGTGAGAAACAACAGTTCACTTGATACATAACATGCAAGAAAATGCCACTCTCTATATACTAGGTACTAGATATCCCCACCATGAGTGGTCCACGCCCGACAACACCGGCGCCCCTGATCCTGCTCATCAAGCAGCCTGTGCTCCCAAGACCAGCCCCAGTCCCGCCGGGGAATTCGACGACGAGGCCTCAGCCGCCGTCTTGATGTTCTGGCCGACCAAGTTCTGGAAGTCCAGGCCAACCTCA
This sequence comes from Parachaetomium inaequale, assembly GCA_033296685.1. Taxonomy (NCBI): domain Eukaryota; kingdom Fungi; phylum Ascomycota; class Sordariomycetes; order Sordariales; family Chaetomiaceae; genus Parachaetomium; species Parachaetomium inaequale. The sequence continues at coordinate 31,568 of MU854352.1, read as the reverse complement.
GAGAGCATGCCGGCATGGTCCTTGGCCGTGTCCATGCTCCGTGTCCACGCCTCGCCGCCTTCCTTCTCGCCGCTGAGCTGCCGCGCGAGGATGGCGTTGAAGGTGTCGACCTGCTCCTTGGCCCACTTGACACAGGCGCTCATCATGGGCGGGGGGAAGCACGCCTGGAAGCAGCTGACGGTGTTGCGGATGATGGTGAAGTAGACGAAGGAGATCTCCCAGATGTACTGGTCGAGGTTGCCTTGGAAGATGCATTGCCTGCGGTTGTGTTAATCGATAATTCTTGGGGTTGGTTGTGTGTCTGTCAGGGTGGCACATACCTCGACCGCTTCTGAATCGTCTCGCTCCGCGCCTCGAGGTATGCCTCACGCGCCCGGTCCTCGAACCCCAGCCGGGTCAACCACGACACGTTCTGCTTCGTCTTTTTCTGCTGGTTGTGCGTGCTGACCAGCTCCCGAACGACCAGGGCTGCCAGCTTCGCCCGTCTCTCGTCCACCTTGAACGAGATAAAATCCTGCGCGATGACGTTGTTCTTGAGGCCATACGCCAGGCTCTTCAGTTTCTCGATCAGAGCAACCGACGGCTCGATCTGCTGGAGGGCAATGTGGATGTCGAGCTCGTCCATCTGGCTTTCGACCCACCGCAGGTTCTGCTGCTTGCCATCCACCTCGATAAGCATGTCCTTGATATCGGACAGGGTCTCGAGCAGTTCTGTCTTCTGCAGCAGGCCGGGGTCGCGCGAGGCAAAGTAGTTAATGGTTTCCTTGGCCTTGTTGGTAGCCTCCCTCTCGGACTGGAGGTTCCGCCGCAGCTCCTCGACCCGCTTCCGGATGTTGAGCATCAGGGCCGCCTTTTCGGGGTCCGCAGGCTTTTCGGTCCGGTAGATGAAGGACTCGTTCTGGCCACCTCCCCGGACCATGACCGCGTCAGCCAACTTGTTTCTGCCGCTTGATGAGTCGCTCGGCCCAGCCATGTCCACCACCTCCACATCCAAGAGATGCCAGCAGCGGTCGGCCACGAGCTTGGTCATCGGGGCGCGGCTATCAGCGGCAGCCGGTCCATCAGTCTTTCGCTTCTTCCGCGATGCGACCAGGAGGTGGTCGTTCAGCAGGAAGATCTGCATCGCCCGCCGCGACCTGTAAGTGGCGTTGTCCAACTCAACCCACGGCCCTGCGTTCTGGACAACATGGCGGCCTGGAGTGTTTGGGAGAAACTTTTGCGAGCCCTCGACATTCTTGTACAGGGCCTGCATCTGAGAGCTCCAGAGCGCGGTTCTATCGGCCACGGAGCTCCGCTTGTCCCTCCTGCTCAGCCCCGTACCAATCTGGCCGCTGAAACCCGCGTCCTCCACGCTGTTGGAGGCCGACCGTAAAGCGGTAGTGTTGGTCTTCAACTCGGCCATCAGATTCCGGAGGGTGCGCATCTCGCCCTTGAGCTTCTCCGCCTCCTTGCTGATCTTGATGAACTGGGTGCGGTTCTGGTAGACATTCTGCTGGAGGTCGGTCGACGCTCGGCGCTTGAGCTTCCGCAGAACCGACTCGTACTCGCGGATCTCATCCTCGGTGGCCTCGCTGAGGATCTCGGCGACGTACTGCTCCGGGACGAGACTTGGGTCCCGAAGCGCCCTTACATCCACTTGGAGACCAGATCCACCGCCGCCGCCTTCGCTGCGTCCTCCCCTTGACGGCGGTGGGCGGCGATCTTGGGCCTGGGCTTGCGCGTACCGGTCGATGCTGGGAAGTGAAGGTACAGGATTCGCCGTTGGGTCAAAGTCGGCTGGAATGTTGTTGAAGCGCGTCGAGTATCGGCGTTTGACAAGGTCCGAAGTCTGCAATCGAGGACCGTTAACCCTTGCCCCTGAGATCAGTCTGAGGAGGAAAGCGAACTCACCTTCGCGCTGCTCTGAGGCGGGGGTCGCGGACGAGGCGGGGGCGCGTCCCCTGCGGCTGGACGCCCGGGGGGACCTCGCGGGCCTGCACCTTCTTGCAAGATGGGCCCGGAGATCTTGATGCTTGGCCGACCCTTCCTCTTCCCCCCACTGCGCAGCGATATCTTGGACCGTTCGTCAGACATGGCGAACGGGCACGCGTGGCGCGTAGCTAGTCGCGAATTGAGAAGGGTGGTTCGGTTCTGCAATCACTGGCTTGTGTACGCGGGTAGTTGCGATGGTACCCAATTCGCGGGCGTGGTGCTTCAATTGTCTGTGTTTGCGGCTCGAGAGACAAGGTTGAAGCTGTGCTCCGTTTCAAGCAGCGTGGGGCTCAGCCAGGTTACGTCTGGGGTTGACGGGTGGTCCATGCGTTGAGTGTGACTGCATGGGTCCTTGGCGCCCTGAACCTGCACCAGCACAGACCGGGGACCACATTACAAAGGTTCGCTCCCCTTGATGACAGCAGCGTACCTCAGGTAGGAGGGCATGTGTGTTGCTGCTTGGGCTGCCAATATGTTATGATTCTCAGAGCACGACAACCTTTACAGCCCCGTTCCTTCCCTTACCGGGTTCATTTTCAAAACCTGGAAGTTCAAAGAGCGACATCCTCCCCGTAACCTTCTATTCTTCGGTATGGATAACACCGCCAGCAACAACCTGGAAAGCCCGAACCCGTACCGTTGAGTTGAGGGCACCGCCCGAGTGTGACGGATGGCCAGGGATGTCAAGCATCGAAGAGTCAGGACTCGGGCCCACGATCCATCATGGCCGCCTCCAGCATGGCGAGGAGCTCCGAGGTCAGCCCCCAGACGGGAAGCATGTCCATCTGCAAGAGAGCGTTCACGGCCGCTCTTGGGTTGGCTAGCCAAATTCGAAGCCCTCGGGCATCACCTGGGCGTTTCGGCCACCAGAACGGCTCCAACTTGCAGCGCAGCCTTGCCCGGTTCTTGATATTGTCCTCGACGCGTCGACTATTGATGCCGTGAGTCACTAGTTCCGACGACGCAGGACTTTCGGGGAGCATGATCATTGGAGAGGCAGTGGGATTTAACAACCCTCTCAGTTTATGTTGGTATGGTCGTTGCCCTCTCCAAGTCGGGGTTCGTGAGAGGATACCTTCTGATAGAGCCTCGTTCTGTGGGATGTTTGCCTGTTGGATGTTTGCCTGGGATGTTTGCCTTTGATGGCTGCATACCCGTATGAAAGCGTGCGTGCCCGCATGAAAGCGTGGGGTGGCAGTACGGCCCCCCCGACTTGAGCGGCGCTCCGATGTTCACGAGTCGGGCTTGCCGCCGGCTCGGGCCCCAAGAGCGGACTCGGCCCGCGGAGTCGGCAAAATGCCAGAGAACCACCCCTTCCATCGGCCTGCCAACCTTGTTCCTCAGCTGGCGTATAAATCGATTGAGGCTTCTCGAGAAGATGGGGATGGTCTCCCCTCGTTTTCACCAAATCCAGCTCACTGCTAAACCAGCGCCCGTTTTATAAGGAAGCAGACAGGTTTGACACCACTCTTTACCCCCCAGTATCACACTTGTCCCTGTTTACCATGGCATCAGCTGCCGCGGACACTCTGGAGGCACTGGCCGAGATGTTGACCAAGGCCGCCAAGGCGCTCCGATCCGGCAGTCTCTCTCTCGAGACCGACATCTTCCAGCGGATGGGCCTGATCCAAGCCGGCACCGACCTGATCAATGCCGTCAGCCTGCCCAAGGACAAGACCCGGCTGTGGTTCCCTCAGCTTGCCCATTTCACTGCCATCCGCATGTTCATCAAGTGGAGGGCGTTTGAGAAGATCCCCGTTGGCGATGGCGCTGCCATTTCGTACACGGACTTGGCTGCGAAGCTGGGCGGTGACGTGTCGCTGATCAGTAAGACACTCTATCAGCCTTCTTCGCCTCGTCCAGACTCCTGCTCACCGCATTTCTAGCGCGTTTCGCGCGCGTGCTCGTGGCAAACGGCAGCCTCAAGCAGGTCGGAGGCGACAGCGTCGCCCACACCGAGCTCTCCCAGTTCCTCAGCACCGAGAACCCTTTCTGGGCCATGGTACAAGTCGGGTAGGTTGGACGGCCACGCCGAATATCCACAACCCCCAAGCCCGACAAACAGCGCTTGCTCCCGACACTGACACCCACGGCAGGTTCGACAACCAAGTCATCCCGTGGGCAGCCATGCCGCGCTACTTTGACCAGTTCGGCATTTCGACCGAGCCCACAGACCGGCTGCAGACGATCGTGGCCTTCGCCGAGGGCCGCCTCGGCGCCACCGTCTGGGACATCAACCACAGCACCGAGGAGCGCCTCAGGGTCTTCATGCTCGGAATGGCCTTCATAGATGAACATATGCCCCCACTGGGTGTCTACGACCTCGGCTGGGCCGCCAAGGAGGCTGCCAAAGAGTCCGATCGCGTGCTTGTCGTCGACGTCGGCGGCGGCAGGGGCCAGGCGCTCAAGGGTATTCTGAAGGTCACCCCCTGGCTCCCCGCGCACCGGTGTGTGCTGGAGGATCTGCCCGAGGTGGTGGAGGCGGCCAAGCGGGGGAATCCTGAGCTGGCTGATGTGCAGATGGTTGTCGTGGACTTTTTCAAGGAGCAGCCTGTCAGAGGTAAGCACAAAACTGTCACACATAGCCCCCGAGGGTTTCGACTGACTATTTCGCCAGGTGCCCTGGTTTACTACATCCGAGGGTGTCTCCAAGACTATTCAGACGAGGACTGTGTGAGATTGCTGCAGCAGATTTCGGGCGCCATGGCAGCCGACAGCAGGCTGCTGATTGTCGAGACGCTGCTCGGCGACCAGCCATCGGCGCTCCAGGCGGCCCTGGATCTTGCGATGATGGCCATCTCGGGCAAGCAGAGGACTCTGGACAACTTTCGGGATATTACCGGGAAGGCGGCGCTCGAGATTACCAAAGTCTGTCAAATTCCCAACGGCAGCGCTGTGATCGAGTGTGCCCCGGCTTGAATATGGACTCGGAGGCAGACCTCGGCGGCACGCGGTATAGTCGATTTCCTCCAGAACTAAAAGATAGTATGCTGAGGATCATCGGGGCATTATGCATTCTCGACCTAGCTGTATATCAGCAACCACAAATTCACAATCAGAACCCAACTTCTTCACGAGTGGCCTCGTTCCACGCCTGCACAAAATGACGGGCCATTGTCTGCCATTTTACACGAGTTGAAAAAAGTGCAAGTGCTGCTACACGTCGCCACGGCCCGACACCTATTTAATGAAAAGTGAACTCTTGATCTTCTGCCAAACTGGGGTTGGTTTCCTTCACTTGAAGATGCTCGAGTGTCGTGTGTCGTGACGAAGACGGGAGTGGGGACAAGGCTGGCCAAGCCAGACCCTTGCACGCATGTCTCCCGAGCCTAGCCGAATCTGGTAGGGAGTGGGTCAGCATCGGCCCCACCGAAAATTGTCGGAACCTTGCGCAGAGCTTTGTACGGAATTTGTATCCACGAAGCCGACTCCAAATTATCGCCAGCCTCGACACCTCCACCCCACCGCGTCCCCTTGCGATCTTCACGCGACCCATCCAGTCCTCTCCCTCACAATGTCGGCAGCAACATCACGAACCGCCGTGGTTGCGACCACCGTCGCCGCTGTGGCGACAGGCCTCCTCGGTATGCCATGCCTGCTCCCCGGTGACGGCATCGGATTCACTCGGCGTGAACCATGATGACTGACCGTAGCCCGCACCATCCCACAGCATATGCCGCCTACTTCGACTACCGCCGCCGCAACAGCCCCGAGTTCAGGAGGCAATTGCGCCGCAGCCAGCGCCAGCAACACCGCGCCGAGAAGAGCCAGGCCGAGGCCGGGGCCGCCGCCCAGCGTCAGGCCATCAAGGACGCCGTCGACGAGGCCAAGGAGGAGGGCTTCCCCGCCAGCGCCGAGGAGAAGGAGGCCTACTTCCTGGAGCAGGTCCAGGCGGGCGAGATCCTGGGCGCCGACCGTACGTTTCACTGCTCTGCCAGCCACGTGCAGGCTCTGGCTGTTTAAAGAAACAATGGCTGATGTGTCTCCGATAATACAGCTTCCAAGGGCCTTGACGCCGCCCTCGCTTTCTACAAGGCCCTCAAGGTCTACCCCACGCCGGGCGATCTGATCAACATCTACGACAAGACCGTATCCAAGGTACGAACGCAACTCAACCTCACCCCATGCATGACCTACGTTCCTTTTGCTTACACGCCCCACAACAGCCCATCCTGGACATCCTCGCCGAGATGATCGCATACGACGGGAGTCTCCGAATCGGCACCTCGTACACGGGCCCCGCGAACGTCGACATGGCCGAGCTGATGCGCGAGATGGGCGAGATGGGCGCCATGCCGGGTGTCGGCCTCGACTAGAGAGCCTCGCCTAACCATGGGCGGGCGCCGGAAAACAGTTGCTCCCCGGCCGAGGCCACCCTGCCGGGGCCTTTTTGCAACGCTGCGTTCCCCTCGACACGACCGAGCCTCCTTCGAGCGCCAGGGCCTGGAAATACACATTCTGCGGGTTTCAACTGGACTGTACGATACGATACTGGTTCTTTCGCCGGTGAAAGGGGTACCAATGGCCCTCCGTGTCCAAGAGGGAACAGACACAGAACCAGGTGTAAGAGTGAAGATTACTTGTATACATAAAACGCAATTGCGGAAAGCAGCAGGGGGCGCCAGAGTTGCTTTTGGCTTAATGACATCACACTTGTAAAGAATCAATGTTGGATATAAAGATTCGTTTTCCTGTTGATGGGACTGCTCCTAACCAATCTATGCAGCCTCAATGGGCCGTCCCCTCCTATCCACCCTCTGATCCCTCGGATCAAACCCGCCATTGCCCCACGTCGCCCACTCGGGGGTCGGCGGGCCCATGTAATCCTCGGGCGTAAAATCCCCGTCGGGCCCCTTCTCCTCCAGCAGCTGGAAGAACTTGTCATAGTCAATCAGCGTGTGCCACTTGCCGTCCACCCGGAACCGCTCGCTCGCGAGCAGGATACAGCAGCTGTGCGCGTGCTCGGCGGCAATGCCGTACTGCAGCCCCCGCTTCAGCAGCGCCTTCTCGAGCGCCACGACAAAGTCGCACACCTCCTGGTAAAAGGGCACATTCGCCATGGTCAGGCCGGCATTGCTCGACGTCGACGTGCCGCAGTACGTGACGCCTTTCACCTCGACAAAGCACGGCAGCCCGCGCTCGACCAGGTCGGCGTACCCCTCGGCCTCGTCCTCGATGTTGAAGCCCTTGACGAGCGTCAGCCGGAAGACGGTGCGCTGGCGGAAGCGGCGCTCGCGCAGGATGTCGAGGCAGCGCTGGAAGCGCTCCCAAAAGTCGCGGTGCAGCGGGCGGTCGATGCGCCGCAGCGACTCGCGGTTGGACGCGTCGATGCTGACGTACAGCTGCGTGACGTGCTGGAGAGCGGCGAGCTGGTCCGGGTGCTGCGCGTTGCACACCAGGAAGGACGAGATGCGCTCGCCGTGCAGCATGCCCAGGAACTCGTTGATGTGCGGGTAGAAGATGGGCTCGCCGACTAGGGATAGCGCGCAGTGCCGGACGCGCATCGCCTCGGCAAAGCGCTCCGCCCGGACTCCCGGCACGCCGCGCATCATCTTGATCTTTTTGTAGTGATTTTCCTTGACGCCGTCGAAGATGAGCTGCGGTGGGTCGACCACCCACCGCCAGGTCGTGCCGACCGGGTTGGTGCCGTGGCGCCAGCAAAAGACGCATTTGTTGGAGCAGGAGAGCGAGGGGGTGGATTCCATGCATTGGTGCGAGTTGATGCCGTAAAAGGAGTATTTGTAGCAGGATCCCCGGCCGCGGAGGGCCGATTTGGTCCAGCGGCAGATCTTGACCCCTGAGTGGGAGCCGACGATCGAGTAGCCCTGTTTGGTGAGGGCTGCGTAGGTCGGCGAGCTTTTCGGTACCATCTCCTTGACGGTGACGGTGGCAGCCTTCTTGGCCGCTGGCTTTCCCTCTGTGGTAAAGTCAACAGCGAGTGGTGCCATTGATGTCTTGCCAGAGCCGTCTGCCTGCGACAACTCCATAATCCGGCCGATATCTTCGACATCCTCCAGGCTGCCAGGGCTCCGCCCCTTTGTACCCTTTGATACGGAAACCTCCTCGACCACCACTTCCCCGTCATCTTCCGCCTCTTCTTCATCGTCGCTTTCAAGAGGGTCTCCTGAACCGGGCACACCCTCTCCCAACGCCCCGGTTTGCTCCAACTGCCTGAGGACCTCGGTCAGACCAGTCGTCCACTCCAACAATCTCTCCTTGCCGTCCCTCTTCCAGTCCCCCATGCCGAGGGGATACGCGCGCTTCCGCCCGCTCAGCTTGGCCATCCACTTGTCGGCCTCCTTGGCCTGAACACAGAACCCCTCCTCCTCCGTCGGCCATCCCTCCCTGTCGCCCAAGCCAAACACCGAGTACCCGAGGATCGGCGCAAGCGGGGACGTGTCGATGCGGAAGTCGTGGTGTGTCTCCTGGAGATGCTCCAGGAAGGTGTCGTTGATACTGTCGATGTTGTAGCTAGGGATAATGAATAAGTAGAAGAGGTCCGTCTGCTCGGTCTCGGGCTTCGGGGGTGTGATAAAGTATTCGTCGAGGTCGATCTCGGCTAGATCCAGGACCCGTGGTGGGAGGAACTTGCTGTCCGGTTTCTCTTCGGTCGTACAGCCCAGGGAAGCAGCCAACTCTTGTGTGAAAGTCTGGGTGACCTTTTCTGTGCTGGCGGTCAATGACGAGTAGAACACCAAGACCTGGATTTTGCGCTCGTCGCCCCCGGAGTCTGCGCTCCCACGCCCCTTCTTGCTGATGTCACCCTTTATCCTCCTCGGCCCCTGTTTTGCCCCCCTCTTTTCATTTCCTGTCCTTGGACTTTCTGACCCCTCCGAATCGTCGTCCTTGACCACCACCTTGGGCTTCTCGACTGCACCGGCACTCCCATTCTGGGAAAGCTTTTCGTAGGCTTTTGGTAACACCCGCAGATCCTCCCTCTGCTGAGTCGAGTGTAGGTATATCCGCAGCAAACTCAACACGAACAGAGTCGACAGAATAATCGGGATCCGGTGTTCGTGCCATAGCTCGAGGGCATCTGTGATGGCAACGAGTGTCAGTCCCGGCTCACGTTTTCAGGATAGAGCTCAAGGGATACATACAATGCGCTATCTCCGCCATCATGGAGGGGCTCGCACCCCGGCTGTCGGGGAACATGGCTGCTCGGTGCTCCCCAGAGCGGTGTGAATGCAGCACACCTGAGGATCTCAATGGCGTTGTCCAGTCGCAAAAAGAAATCGTGCCCCGCATCGAGGTCGGGTTAAGCTTATCGCCTTATCGCCTTACGCCACTGTCCCCACTGTCGACTCGCCAGGTCAAGTGTCACTGCTTCATGAGGCATGTTCACGGCCCCTTGATGAAAGGAATTTAGGCGAAATTGATTATTTGGCTTACTTCTGTCCATGTTTGTCAAGGTTATAGATGGTTTCATCACGCATCCTTGACTTCCTTGCCCAAAAGCACTCCCTCCCTTCATGACAGCAACGACATCGATAGACCAGGGACATGCCTCGTAACTACCTACCCAATGTCAATCTCAGTCTGCCGGCCTGATGGCATCATGGTGTATGAATGCCCCAAATCACCCCTATCCTACCCCCTCCTTATATCCTCAAATCCGCCACATCCTCATCCTTATACTCCCCCTCATCAGCTCCATCAACCGACCCCCCACTCCGCTGTCTCTGCCCCCCCAGCTCGCTCTCATCCCCAGAGCCCAGGGCAGCAGCCTCATCATTCCCACCCTCCCCCTCTCCCTTCGCCTCCGGCTTCCCTTCGTCCTTGCGTCCGATGATCACGTTCCCCGCCACAAGCAGGGCCGCGCCGAGCCACCACAGCGGCGGGAGGTTCTCAGAGAAGATGGCGAATCCCAGGACGGCCGTGATGACAAAATTGGCCGAGGTGTTCATGATGGAGACCTGGGTCGTCGAGTCGCCGCGGGCGAGGGCGGTTGTGAAGAGGGTCCACATCTAGAGAGGTATTAGATGGCCTGTCGCGGTGTGATGGGTCGGGGTTGGATGGAGGGAATATCTCTATTGGAGAAAATATGGGTGGATGGGGTAGCTTGGGTGAAGGGGTCGTGGTGAGAGGCATGGTGTTGGATTGCAGCGGGTGTAGCCTGACAAGGCTGAAGAGACTCGCCGGTAAGGCTTAGGTTGCCGTGCAGTTCATTCAGATGCAGGGGCAGATGCGTATCAGATAAGAGTAGTATGAACACAATCACTTACCACGCCGTTGAATACGAGATTCAATCCGAAGAATGACTGATTCATTGTTAGCTTCTTGTTCAGCTAGTCGGACGTACCCTCCGGATACTCGGCTCCTAAAGCATGCGAGGTGCAAAGATAGGTTAGAACTTACACCTCGAACAATAACCTCAATCACACTCTCGACATGCTCAAGTCCCAGCATACGAGCAATACCCTGCGAGAAATTCGTCGTAAGCTCCGTCATCGTTCTGCGAAGCACTCGGGCATCAGCATCAACTCCAACTCTAAAAACTGACCCCCTCGAAATGGCATCAGCTAGAATGTCCTAGTCCCAACTCACAGCTTGGCAAAAACACCATTAAACGCCGCGCACGCGCCGCTGGCAAGCGCAAAAACAATCCACTGGTTCCGCTGCGCCCAGCTCCGACTCGCCGGCTCCGGCTCCGGCGATCGCATCTCGACATACCCGTCGCCGGATGCCCGGGGGCTGTCGAGGAACGGCCGTTCTTCGGCCGAGGAGGAGGGGGGGCTCATCTTGACGACGTCGGCGGGCTGTTTCTCATTCTTGGCGGAGGGGGGGGTGACCCTCTTCGTGAGGTTTGATGATGCACTGGCAGTCGATTGAGACGAAGGAGCCGCTGCAAGCGCTTGTTGATGAGAGTCGCGCTTGCGCTGGCGGAGGGTTGGCATTGTTTGAGGTCCGGAGTTGGTGGGTCGGGTTAGGGATGAGGTAAGGCTGTGTGGAACAAGGAATCCAGCTGTCTGGGCGGGTTCCTTAACCGAGCGGATGTGGCGGGTGTGGACAAAGGCGAGCGGTTGGGTGTCGGTGCGTGGGTGGGATTCACGCTCCGAAGGGAATATGGATTATTCCATTTGTTTTAGGTTTCTGTCATGTAGGGCCAAAAGGAAGTGGCGGCTGAGTGAGTGGAACAAATTGAAGTTAAATGTTACCTAGCGGAAATATCCGAGACGTAGGTCAAGACAGAAAAGGGGTCGTGTTGTCTGTGTGATGGGATTTGAGAATCCCGTCTGCGAAACGGAGCAATCGCGTCTGTTTACAGGGGTTGCACGTGCTAGACAGGATGGGTAAGCACAGAGCAAGAGTGCATGGCTGGACCAGAAGAGACGTAGGCCGCCAATTTGATCCCGCTCTAACTCATTTTCGTAAACTAAGACTTCGTGATAATAAGTCGCTCTGTCCCGCCATAACGCCATTCCGTTAAACGCCGTCTTTAGACCTTGATGTGTTCCAATGTCAACGCCAGCCATAACCCATTCCCAGAAGAAAGGATATAATCAACACCGCCGAAACATCCCAGCCTTGTTGGCGGTGGCTCTCGGAGGATCACCAGGATGGTGTCTTCACTTCCGTCTCCGGTTCGGTCTTCACTTCCAAACCCCAAGCGAGAGCTGGAGAAGCTCCTACTCCTCCTCCGTCTTAAATTCCTCCTTGACTTCCGACCCCTCCTCCGAACGCGGAGGATCCCCCTACTTCTCCTCCATCTTCACCTTCACCTTCGTCGCTTTCGGTTCCCGTTTCAGACGGCGAGGGGTTTCCTACTTCTCCTCGGTCTTCTTGGAGCTGCAGCTGACAATCTTAACCTTGTCGGCCACAACCGTCTGGCTGCCGTTATCGAGCTTAAAAGTGACGTTGCGGATGAGGAAGGTCCAGACTTCGTCGCAGAAGCGGTAGGTGTCGAGAGAGCCCTGTGTAGAAGCCGAGTCAGCCTTAGCCGTTTCCTGTGCGCCGAGCTGGCGCAACCCGGGGCTAGTCAATCACCTTAAAGGTCAACCGAGCCTTAACCTTGTCCTGCAGCGTCTCGGCAATGACGCGGTCAAACTGGGTGAGGACCTTCATGGCGAGCTGCGGATCGATGCGCTCCTCGCCGATCAACTCGTCCAGGGCATCCGTCAAGGCGACGCCGAGGCTGTGGGTCAAGGTTAGCCCAAGCCGTGCTCTGGCGATGCGCGCGCACTCGCGCGAATTGGAAAAGGCGGATCTACCTTCCATGGCGATACAAATCGTAATAGTTATTTGACGAGCTCGCCATTTTGCCTGGTTCTTTCGCCGTTGGTTCGGCGATTGACAGCGACGGTGTGGTAGAGGGGCAAGTTGCTCGAGTGCGGGAAGGATAAGGTAAGCACCGGCAGTGGATCTTCGAGATTAAGTCACGTGGTGGAGCTCAACGGGCCAGCCTTGGCAGTTGGCGGCGCTGCTGCAACACCTCCATCGAAGAGCAACTGAAGCTCATGGACGACCCGCTGGGAAGCGCACCTTCAACCACGAAACACCAATTATCCCGGATACGCCAGCGGCAACGGAATCCGACAAGATGAGCCTAACGTACGGAGTCGGCGGGATAGGGTCTACCCTGGCGATCGTGGGAGCTTGTGAGTTTGGAATTCGAGGATGCCGCGCCATCGATGGCCGAGTGCGCTTGCTGACCAGCCACCTTGCGCAGACATGCTCTTCACCGGCAGCGGTGAATCCTTCGATGTATGACGATGGCCGACCGATCCCCCCGTATTCGGCGCAAGACAACCATGCTCACATGACGAACCTCTAGGTCGGTGCCTTTCTCGAATCCGTCTCGCCGTACGCGTGGGCAGACCTGGGCATCGCGCTCTGCATAGGACTCTCGGTGGTTGGCGCAGCATGGTACGCACAACGGCACCTTTTCCGTTCCCAATTCCCGCGCTAACCTCTGGGCTGTCGCAGGGGCATCTTCATCACCGGCTCGTCCATCCTCGGCGGCGGCGTCCGGGCACCGCGGATCCGAACCAAGAACCTAATCTCCATTATCTTCTGCGAGGTCGTCGCCATCTACGGCGTCATCATGGCCATCGTCTTCTCGGCCAAGGTCAACCCGGTCGAGGGCGAAGCGGCATGGTCGGCCCAGACCTACTACACGGCCTACGCCCTCTTTTGGGCTGGCATCACAGTCGGCATGTGCAACTTGATATGCGGCGTGGCTGTCGGTATCAACGGAAGCGGCGCCGCGTTGGCGGATGCTGCCGATCCTTCTCTGTATGTATCCGGCTCTAGGGGGTTCTCACCGTGATGCTGACTCGTCGCAGCTTCGTCAAGATGCTGGTTATCGAGATCTTCAGCTCGGTACTGGGACTGTTCGGCCTGATCGTCGGGCTCCTCGTGTCCAACAAGGCCCCCGACTTTGGCAGCGCCTAGAAGTCACGGCCCGGTTTTAAACCCACCCACGCATCTACGACTCTCACAAGTTGGATTCAGACTGCAGCGGCAAGCGTGTCTGTGTAGCTTCATTATCACGGCGTTTTGGAAGAGGGCAGGGACGGTCTAGGGGCATGGTCGGCATCATCTCAGTGTAGAAGCTTACTGTACAGAAGAGGTTCGTCAGGTTATATATTATTTGGTTATTTCATGGTCAACCGGCTCCATTACACGTCGCTCCGTAGGCTTCCCATCAGCAGGGCTTCCACCTTGGCACCCTTGCGCAGGGGCGCTGGCCCGCTGGGCATGCAGAGCAACGCGTTGGCCCCTTTCAAGCTGCCGACTCGCGAGCTCCTTTGCCCTCCTGTACTCGTGGCGGACAGCACGCCGTCGCTGCCAACCGAGACAATCGCGCGGTGGTACTCGGGCCGCGATTTGTCGAGCGAGAAGTCGTGGGACAAAATGACAGGCACCCGAGGCAGCCCCGGCGGATTGATGCCCGACATTTGACGCAGAGACGGCAGCACGAACAGGTGGAACGTCACCAGCGCCGAGGCGGGGTTGCCAGGCAGCGAGAAGATGACCTTGGACACCCTCTCGCCGGCGTCGTCCTTCACCGGCACCGTCGCAAACGTCGTCGGCTTGCCAGGCTTCATCGCAACCCGCCCGAAATGGATCGTCCCGCCCAGCGACCGCTCAATGGTCGGCTTCAGCAGATCCAGCTCGCCCATCGAGACGCCCCCAGTGGTAATCACCAGATCCACCCTGCGCAGCCCATCCCGCAGCACCTCCTCCAGCGACCCGGGCTTGTCACTCGCGATCCCCAAATCCACCACCTCATACCCCCACTCCCTCGCGGCCGCGATCAGCCCGGGCCGATTCGTATCCCGCACTTCCCCCAACCTCAACGCCCCCTCCCGATCATGCTCCACAATCTCATCCCCCGTCGACAGCACCCCGACCACGGGCCTCTTGTACACCGCCACCTCCCGGACCCCAACAGAAGCCAACAACCCCACCTCCCCGCCCACAGCAGACACCTCCTCCCCGCGCCCCATAATCAACGCCCCCTCCTGGATATCACTCCCCACCTCCCGGATATTCTCCCCCTCCCTGACCCCTTCAGCAAGAATCTCCACCTCCCCTTCTTCCTCCCCCCCTTCCCCATCCTCCCCTGCTTTTTTGGACGACACCAAAACGGTATCCTCAACCATAATAACAGCCGTCGCCCCCCTGGGGAGCGGCGCACCCGTCGTGATACGCGCTACCTCCCCCAGCTTCAACACCCCACCCTCCCCTTCGGCGGGCGAAGCATGCGACACCCCCACAACGGGATAGACACTGCGCATGTCCCCCCCGGGGGGCACGACGACGGCGTACCCGTCGACGATGCTCGCGCGGAAGGCAGGGACGGGGGCGGTGGCGTGGACGGGGGCGGCGAGGACGGCGCCGGTTAGGGAGGGGGTGACGCGGGTGGTGGTGATGGTGGGCTGGGGTGTGTGCTGGGCGATGAGGGAGAGGGCTTGGGGGACGGGGAGGAGCGGGTAGGGGGAGGAGCGGTGGCGGTGGGAGGGGCCGAGGGAGGGGTCGTTGGATTTTGGGGATGGGGATGGGGAGGGTTGTGTGTGGCGGGTGAGGGGGCCGTGGGTGTGGCCGTGGTGGTGGTGGTGGTGGTGGTGGTTGTGGGAATGGGAGTGGTGGGTGCTGGAGGTGACGCCGGCTTCTTGCTCGAGCTTCTTCACGCCGCCCGAGTGGAGGGCGCGCGAGTCGGCGCCGGCGGCCTGGAGGCAGGCGTGAGGCAGCGTCTTGATCACGGCCTGCAAGTTCTCCCTTGCGCCCTTCGGGGACCCGGGCAGCGTGATGATGACGGTCTGGTTCCTGACGCCGGCGACGGGGCGCGACATCATGGCGAAGGGGGTGACGGCGAGCGAGGAGGCGAGCATGGCGTGGACGAGCCCCGGCGCCTGCTTGTGCAGGAGGACCGAGACGGCCTCGGGGGTGTGGTCGGCGACGGCGAAGCCTGTGCCGCCGGTTGTGATGACCAGGTTGACGGGCTCCGCGGCGTCTGTCCAGAGCGTGATCTGGCGCTGGATCTGGGTGGCGACGTCGCTCACTATCTTGGTCTCGGCGACGTCCCATCGGCCCCCGCCATCTTGCTCAAAGACATGGCGGAGTGCGGCTTCGGCGGCATCGGTCGACGGGTCCTGGGCGGCCGTCGTCGAGACGACGAGGATCGCCGCTTTCAGAGGGGCCGGCATTGTGAGTGTAGAGCTTCCGCTGCGTGATCCTGGGGTTCTCAAGAGGCGCGTCAGATTTTATAATAAGCGTGAAAAGAACCGAGGTTTGGCATCACACGGAAGCAAGCTCATGGATGATGGTTGAAGCTCCAGCATGTGGGGCCGCGGGGAAGTGCCTGGAGGCTGCCCCGCGTCGTCCGCTGTGGGGCTTATTTATCTCTTTACTCTTGCACGAACACGGTGCTCAAGAAGGCGGTACCAGTATTTGATCAGCACGCCTGAATACTCGGAATACGGTTGTGCGCCAAAATGAGCTTTTACGACACGTACTGCGCCATTTGCGGCTGCTCCCTTATCAGCGGCAGGATCGGCTCCGACGCCCCCGGGGCCCTCCGACGACGACGGGCCATGGTCGCCCAAACGCGCGCCGCACGGGAGCGTGGTGATCCCGACCCAAAAAAGACCGAGCATGAAGAGGAGAGAATGGATGGGGAGGACTGGTGGTCAGAAGATGAGAACCGCTGCTACGACCCAACCCTCGTCAGCGAAGAAAGCCTCGAATGGCTCGCTGCAAGCCGCTGCCTGGGCATCAATCCAGAGGCATCCGGAAATTCCAAGTAAGTTGCTGCTGTGTTTCAGGCCCAATTCTCCATCTACAACATGCTGAACAACATGCCACGCCAAAAGGGCCTTCATCTCCGGCAGATCGGAGAGCTTCGAAGACGTAGGCTGCTCGGTCCTCTCCTCTCCGGCGAGTCCGAGGTAGACTAATGTGACTGGCTTGGCAGGACTCTATAGAGGTCGAGGCTGGCGACGGTATGCTACCCTGGTACTGCCAGCCGCTCTAAGCTCTGCTAACCCTATCACCTCCCAGATCCAAACCAACCACCAGAAGACACCAACCTGTTCTGGTAAATGCCCGCAGTGGCCGTGGTCCTTCCCCTAGCCCAAAGGACTCGGTCTGACGCGCACCAGTTACACCACCTTCGAGGCCGTTTTCCCTTTCCATCAAGACTGCTTTGATGTCCTCACCAACGTTCTTGTGGGCTCTCGGGATGTGGCCAAAATCGACAAGGACGCTCTTTACGACGCCATGTCCGAGCTCGTCGCGCCGTTGGATGCCGTGTGTTTGAAGCTCGACTACGGCAGTGTCTCTGGGCGAGGCCGACATTGGGTGTCGGAACCTGGAGAAGAGGTGAGCATGGCTCAGCTGGCATGATTGTGGTTGCAGGCTAACAGCTCGCCCCGAAAGTTCTCTGTAACGAGCCCCGCTACAACTCCTGAAGTTACCAAGGCGCTGGAAAGGTTCCTGGCTGATGATGCGTTCGGGTTGCGGCCGGACAGCCTCGGAATTACGCGAGAACCTCAGGTCCAAGATCCGTTCTCTTGCCTGCCCTCTGAGATACTGCTCAATATCTTCCGTTTTCTCTCTGGAGACGCCCTGTTGGCCCTGCTGAAGTCGTCCTGGCCTGCGTTTTGCGCGACCCGTCGCAACGCCTTCTGGAAGTGGTTCCTCAAGCACGACATGCCGTGGCTAACGGAACTGGGACCACTCCTCCTAGACAAGCAACGGGACGGGCCCGAACTGAGCTACAAGGCACTGTACCTGTGGCTGGACAAGGTCATGGCTCCCAGATACGGCATGGAGGGCCCCTTTCTGTCCCTCGCGAACAGGAGGCGTATTTGGGGTGTGTGTGAGCAGCTGGCCCCTTACTACGTCCGCCGGCTGCAGGAGATATCTTTGGATGAGCCCGACCCCAGTATACTCGAACACGCCATATGCGGTCACATGGCTCTCATATCCGACGACAAGCCGCCGCCGAGCGGTTCTTGGACCCTTCAAAGGACTCTGTTTGTATACTCGGCAGACGAAGTCAAGCACAGAGCAACCATCTTCGAGGCCTACTGGGGAGAGGGCGGCCGCTTGGTAGGCTTCGGCGCTGTGGTCGGCAGGCAAAAGCAGCGTGTCTTCGGGCTCAACGGTGCCGAGCTACCTCACATTACCAGGACGGCCACACGTATTGCGGCGAGTGACCGGGTCACGGCCATTACGGTGGTCATCGCAACCGCAGATCCCAACCAGGCTACAACATCGCCACCCGCAGTGGTGGCTATACTGGTACGCACGTGTGATTAGCCTAACTTACCCGTCTTGTTTCGCTGACATTTCAAAGATACATACCCTCACAACCCTACCGATCCACTTGGAATCGGGCTGCAACCGTAGCCCAGAGACATCGTACCTCAGTCGAGCATCTTTCAAGGTTTCCGGCCAAGCACGTCTAGTTGGCATCGCGGGCCATATCGATCATGTACGTCCTGGTCTCTTTGCAACCCTGCCCATGCCCTTAACTGGGCCGGAAACATGAAGTAGTAGGACGAAGGAAATGTCCATTGGCTGACTCGGGCGCAAGGACGGGGCTATACGGAGCATCGGGATCCTGGAAGCAATGCTGGATCTCACCGGCGGCGGCGCAGTCTCGTTGCCTGCGTCCCTGTCGCCGCCGCCGGGGATTCTCCCTTGCAGCCACCGCTTGTGGACACCAGTCACGCGCCCCGACTTGATGTGCTGCTGCGGGACGACCAACCGTTACATCGCCGACCACATGTTTTCTCTCACGGCACCGCCTTCGAAAGTCAGCTTGATACCCGACCATCTAATTCCTCACGAGGCAGTCGTCTGGGCGACGAGTAAGCCGCGACTGACTCAATTGGAGCGCATTACTCTCTATCTCGGCTCTGGCGGTGGTAATAGCAATGCCACTAATAATAGTGCAACAGACCGCCCGGCAGCCGTGCTGCACGGTCTCAGGGTAGAGTACGTTAAGAGCAACTACGAGCCAAAACTGTATGCCGGTATGAGGAGGAACGTTGGCCAGGACGACAACCCGTCGGCAACCTGGCCCCAGGACCAGGTGGTCTCGTTTGACGTCGACGGCCCCGGGGGCGAGCGGATCGACGAGATCGCTGTGAGCGAGGGGGCTGGCGATGCACTGGGGTTCAGGGTAAGTCGTTTGTTTCACTGTTATGTTTTTCTATTAACCAGTCTATTCTGTCACCGATCTTGCTGACGGCTGGGCTGACTGGCTGGTTAGATTAAAACAAATCGAGGCCGCGAGGTGTGTGTAGGGGGTGAAGGGACCGAGGGATGGACGTCTCAGGGCGCGCCGCCAGAAGAGGCCATCGTTGGACTTGTTGCTGGCTTCACGGGCAAGACCAACGTTCCGGTAAGTGATGTTTGCCTTGGCTTCTCACTGGCAGTTTGTTTCCAATAGGTACATGTAGCTAACTTTGTTGAATGGCAGGGATATGGTGGTTTGTCTTCGCTTATTGTCTTGACAAAACTTATTTAGCTACTACTGCTGAACCCCGTTTGCTCCCTTTGCTTCTGTGCAGCTACAGAACGTCTTGGGTTACACGTCTCCTGCAGTCCTCCCCCGATACCTGAAGTTTAACTCTGGTTGTTTTGCTTGTGTGGTATACTCGAAACCCCCCGAAGGATGGGAACTGCCCCGATTAACGTCCAACGCCGCAGAGCCACACAATAGCGGACACTGCGGTGGCCAGAGTCGCCGCAACGATGAACACGGGAGGCACCAATGTCCCCAGCATCCCCATGCTGGTCAGTGTAGCAAAGATGCTCCCCGCGGGCGTGAAACCCGCATACGCGTACGATTGGAAGGCGGCAGCAAGCGTGCCTGGCATGAAGAGCTGCGTTAGCAAGTTCGGGGTAAGTTGGCACGAGGAGACGGGCCCAACATACCAGCGACAACACCAGCAGGCCCAAACCCCCCAAGGATGAAGATACAGACAACCCAGAATGTAATGATCCATGCCAACACGGCCGCAATCACATCTGCGCAGAACGCCGTTAGTGGTCCGATCCAGCCGTAAACAGTTAACGACACTCACGCGGTTGGGACGCCCATTCCAAGAATTGTTCCCATTCGTGCGTAAACCATCCGCCGAGTTGGCCAAACCACCCACCGAAATCAAATTGGGCAAACCATCCACAAAGTTGGGCAAACCACCCCCTGAGCTGATCTTCCCACGATCCGGAAGTGACCATGGCCACCACCGGGAACCGGCTCGCGAGGAAGCTCTCCATGGGAGCCATGGGACAGTCGGGCGCGAAAAGGTTGCTGTGATGCGCTGGGTTTGTAGATCGATGGCAGGTAAGAAAGGAGGAACTGAATGAGCGTTGACAGTTGGGAGCAACGCTTGTTAAAACTGAAGGGCGTTGCAAACACAGCGTGGCCTACGCAATCGTCTTATTGGATGCGGAGGCGCTGGCTGGGCCGGAGCCGCTGCGGCCGGCCGTGTTCACCAACACCAACACCTCAACCCCTCAACTCAGCCCCTGCGGTAGGCCTCACAGGAGGACGGCCAAGGCACCACGCAAACGCCGAGGTAGAATCCTCAGTTGCATGTACGTGTACGCAAGCTAAAGCGTCAACGGGCGAGTGGCGTTTGCACACAAGATGGACGGCGAGCAGTCGGATGCGTCCTGGGACTCGGAGGAGGATTATCCACGGTACTGCGTGTCCCGCCGGTGTCGGCTTTGCAGATTCGCAATAGTCTCGGGTGAGACGGTCGTTGCAGGTGAGCACACATTCGGAACTTGGAAGCAAGGAGCTTGCCCTCTGTTGTGCTTACGAATATCACGACCAAGCCATCGACGGTTCCCGCGTATCCTCGTCCTTTGTCTACGGCACGATCGGGGGCCACTGGGACAAGAAGCTGCAGACCGACTTTATACACTGCTTTCCAGCCTGTAACCACACGCGCAACGAACTTGACGGGCCTGCATTCGGGTACCACGCCGAATGTCTCGCCTTTGCCTCCTCTACGCCGTCGGCCGCGTACCTCCGGGCCACTGGCTACGCATTTGAGCCCATGCCATGGCAGGACAGACAGCGCCAGCACAGAATCAAGCACCTGCTGGCAGGAAGGCTAGGAGCCATGTATCCGGCGCTACCTGCCGAGGTTTGGTTGATGGTCGCCCGGCACCTTGTCCGGCCCTGTGCCATCACCACGACGGAAACCCTGTGGGCCGCCCGGGAGAGCTACGACTGCTGTGTCGACATGTCGAAAGATGTATGGGCCCGCTATGTCCATATCGATGGCATTCGCTACCTGGCCGCCCTGTCCAACCATCAGAAGGGGGCCGGCATTCACTCGTGCAAACTGGTCGATGCCGGCAGTGTATCTCAGTCGACTATGCTCTATATCCTACAAGACCATCTGGGTGTTAGACAGCTAGTGTTGATCGGTCCCAACGCGTCGGTCAAGTTACCGTCGTCCAACACCGCTAAACCAGGCCCTTGGTGGCGTGTGTCATCAAAATGCCCCGAGAGACTTGAGGGGAAATCAGACGTTAGTCGTTTAATTCTGTTCCTTTGCTGGCCAAGATAAATGCTGACAGTTGCTTCCATTTTTCTCTGCCCACCCATAGGGTCTGAAACTCCGGTCCATCGGTCCACCCACGCTTCTAGCTTTCATTGAACAACCCTATATGCTATGGCCTCTGCCGCTTCAGCCATCTGATATCGAGTCTCTCGGCTTTACAAGCCTTGCTCCCCTGAAGCCCGACAGGCCGCTTGAGCAGTCCCAGATGCTGCCGTTTACCCTAAACGACCCCCAAGTCACTGGCTATTCGGCTTGCTGGTCCAATCGTCTGCTGAGACTCCACGCTCATCGCGACGGCGAGGACATGTCATTCTACCAGGATCTCGACTGCATAGCCGAGCAGCCGACGTGGATCTATATCCCAAACGAGCCTGGGGAGCTCGTCACTGACATCTGGTTTCGCCATGCCGAAAACTATCACCATCTAGCCCTCCTGGTAATTATGAAACCCATCAAGCCTTGTGCCGCCCCAAGCCCACCCACTAACACCAAGTACCAACCAGTTCAAAACGAGCCGGAACCGCGTCACACAGATAGGCCCTTTGTTTCTACCCCTAGACCGCCGGTTCAAATGGTCCAGGCTCTGCAGGCCTCTCGACGGGCCGACCAAGATGTACCTGAACCACAGCGAGGAGAACATGAAGCCAACCGTACTAGCAGCTCCGGAGCTTATCCCGAGGGTGTCTACCCAACACTTCTTTGGCTCTGCCCCATGGTTCTACACCAGAGCCCCCCTGAGCGGCGTGGCCGAGATCACCCCCTGTCGGTGGCAGCAGCCGAAGCACAGCGAGGATGACGACGACCCTTCACCCCCACGCCCAGGCAGCCGGATCAAGAATGCCTATTCGCCCATTACGGGGCTGCTTCTCTGGTACTCCGACGGGTCGCGGGCGTGCGTCGGCGAGTTTCGCCTGGATTACGCCTGCGCACCGCCGGTGGTCGTGGGCGATGCGCCGAGGCTCTACCTGGGGTTTGAGTCGACATGGATTGTTCAACTCTACGTGGCTGAGATCCGGCTCTCACGTCCGACGGGACTGGAGGGGTCCTCCTTGAAGTGGCTAGAGGTGGATTGGACGGGAGAGCTTGAGTGGTTGTTCTGGGCAACCTCATATGCTCACAGTCACGGCTGTGTTCGTGACAAGGTTAACGCCCAATATGACATTCCTTCTTGCTCCTGAGTCCCCACGCCCAGCATCTCGCTCGCCGTCCACCCACTGGTCTCGAAGTCTGAGTAGCCCAGTGAAGGCCCTGGCTCACGGACTCATCTTCCATTCCCTTATCACGTAGATATTCATACGTCATTCTGGCCATGTCCAGGCATAACCCATCATCCACGCTCCAAAGCGTGCCCACCACATGCCGGAACCCGGCCAACTCGCATGCGCTAGCCAGATGGATGCTCTCATCGACTGATCTCTGATGAAGGATCTGGCCAGTGCCGCAGGCCGAGAGCTACGCAAGAATTGTCTTAGGCCTTTTTGTCTTAGGCCGCCTAGTATTGTTTACCAACAAACACCTGTTTGAACTGCAGCTCCATGATGATCAAAAAGCAGGTAGGAACTTCAATGGCTGCTGAGAATGAATATAACGACACAGGGAGAGGGCTTGAGCAATGAAGTGTAGACAACCATGTCATCTTGTAGAAGATCGTCCCATAAAGTTACTGCAAATTGCCAAATGCGAATCGCTCGCCATGCCCTGACTTTGGTTCAAAAAATAGCAACGATGTTGGCTACCCTGGTCCCCGTCTAGGTAGAACCACAGACATGCCGTGCACTGGTCGAACAAGGCACAAATATGAATGCTGTCTAGCAAGAACGCTACTGCCCCTGACCAAGTCGCTCTGCCCTTTTTCGAGCGTCTGCCAGTGCCTGGGACGACGTCGTCCACGCATGGCGGACCCGCACCACCACCCTCGACTTTTCCAATTTCGTCGCTGACCAGCTCCACGCGTTGGATCCTGTCGACTGCAGGAGCCCGGAAAAGACTGACTGCAACCAGGGAATCAAGTGCTCGGTGGACAAAGACTCAGGCGCTGCCGCCCACTTTGTCTGGAACTCGCTCGTTCAGGTCCACAGTGTACGTCCATGTGCATGTGCATGTGCATGTACATGTCCATGTCCCCCCGAGCAACTTCAACTTGGCCACGACTTTGATATTGACTTGACCATGCATGGCAGCTCTACGCAAACTACATCGGCGCCATCTTCGCCGAGAACGGCGTTCTCTCGTTAATCATGGCGGATTTCGAGGAGACCTTTGCGCCGGTCCCCCCTCCGGCGGATGATACGTGGATCCAGGTCTTGTTGGATCTGGTCGGCCTGGGGGCTGTGTTTGTCGCGGGCCCGTTCATCAAGGGCTGTACGTGCTATTACTAAGTCCCTTCCTCCTCCTCCCATCCTCCTCCTCCCCTCCTCCTCCTCCTCTTTTCTGGCTGTACCTACTACATATATATATCAACTAACCCCGACATAATCCGCAATGTCCTTGCTAAGCTGGCCTCTTACGAAGTCACGGGTAAGGAGGGACTCAAGGATGCCACCTACGCTGTCATTGCTGCCACGGTCAGCATCGGCAAGGATGTAGTCAATGAAGACACAGCGTACAACCCCCCACCCCCCCCTAGAAGATGAAACGTGGTAGCTAATCACATCTCCTGGCCCTGAACGACGACGATACAGTGCCAACTGGTCGGTATCGTCACAGGCCAAGTTTGGCCACTATATGGCCAATGTCGTCACCGAATGGACCAAAGTGGCCACCAGGACTCTTCGCCTTTTATTGCACAAGCAGTACTTGATCGTCCTCCTACGCCGCGCCCCAGCGCTCACTCACCTACGAGTTGGGCGGTACGATTTCAACGTAGATCAGGGAATAATCCAAAGTCCCCTGCCGGAGCTTAGAGACATCCATCTCCCCTCTATTCTGCCTGAGGAGCTCACAGCGATTGCGAATTTCTGCCCCCAGCTCCAGAGCTGCCGCCTAGGATTAGGTGTTTCTCCAATGGATCCTGAGGGGCTACAGGCTAGGGCCCAGATTCTTTCCTTTTCACCCCTGGAGCTTGAGGTTTTTTACAGCTTCGCCGATAAGACCTTGGAGAGAGATTCTGCTGCCGCTGAAATTCACACTCGAGACCTCGATATAAACTTGGACGCATTTTGTGTCGCGGAAATCGGACATCTTCGCCGACTGTCTTCTTTTAGCGCCCTACGATCGCTGCGTTTGGTCCTTGGGGGCTGGCCGGCTGGAAACAGTACCATATTCATCAACAACTTCCCACTCGCCATCGAATCAATATGTCTTGGAGGACATGGCATCCACGACAGCTCTGATTCGCTGTTGATAGCCTGTCTCCGACAGGGCATCTTCGAAGAACTTGCCGATGTAACTGCCGCCAGTAGAGGCTTTGACCAGAGCCTGGAATGACTGGCTTAGGTGGAACAGGTAGACACGTTGCTCGTCGAGGCTGGCCCGAGGTTCCCCCAGCTTGTCAAGTTGAATCTGGCAGGACTTAAACTTTTGGTCGATCTCACTCATGAGGCCGGGGAGTTCAGAAGCAATCTGAGCCAGGAGGTCCTTGCTGAGACGGCCACGGAGCTTGTCGATACCAAGGTGAGCAAGCGGCAGCGCTGTCCACGCACCTTTGCTCAAAAACGCAACTTCCTCAGTATCCCGTTCGGCAAGAGTCCATGAACCCTTCTCCGAGTCTATGTTCTTCAAGACATGCTAGCCAAGGCGAAACTCGACCTCTTGATTTCTGGCAAGAGAGAGGTACAGAGCCTCGCGCTCCGAGCCAGGGGTCAGGTCGTCAGGCTTCGTAATGACGCCCAAAGTGCGGGTACCACTCTTGTCCACAGCCCGGGCCAACTTCAATACAACTTGGTTGGCGAAGTCGTTTTTGGCCGAGACAACTGCCAGAATGATACATCTCGGTTGTTGTATGTAGCCTTGGACGAGCTATATACACATCTTATAGACTGCTCTCTACGCTGCGGGGCCTATCAACGACAACCGTGAGCCTCATACAGTTGGTGTGCTGGGACTTCCCTTAGAGGTGGAGAAGAGAAGAAACGGAAAGATGTGGAATGAAATGACACATGACCAGACGCAGAAGTCGATCGGGGCATAGAAGTTTGACTTCTACGCCCCTAGATAGCCTAAAAGGGGTATCCCGCGGACATACCAAGTACGTGAACTAAACTGTAGTTAACAAGAACATCGAGATCATTGTATATATACACCCTTCAATCTACCTCTACTCTTTCCAGACTCCCAACTGTCTTCCGTAGATAATGCTTTAAGCTCATAGGTCGCAGGAGGGATTGTGACGCCCAGTCCTCTATAGGATACGTTACAAAGATCCGGTACTTCGGAGAGCCGGGACGGGCGTGATGGTGTTTTGGTGTCTCGGAGCAGAACCCGGAGCGTAGGGATACAGGCGGCGATCATAGTCACTGTCGATTCGGTCACGTCCCAGATGAAAAGGATAACATCGTGGTCTATCTGGTTGTCAGTCGCGTGTATCACATATGCAGCAGTGGTAGGGAATGACTTGCATGCGTCTTGCCCGCCAAGGTTTGGCAAATTGACGCACTTTATAATGGCGACAACTCCCGCCCTAGAGAGGGACAAGTGTTAGAGGACGGAAAGAGGTACTCGGTAACGACGAGGGTTACTCACACTGCGCCCATGCTCATAGCAACCACGACGCCAATCCTTTCCTTGCTTCTCAGTGCGACCTTCCATATAACGGCCCAAGGAAGGATGGCGAGCGTGAAGTCCATTGCGGCCGAGTAGGCTGAGACGGAGAGTTAGCCGCTGCCTCTGGCAAGGGAATGGGAAGAGGACTAACCGCCGGTGGCGATCCAGATTTTTGATCCTACACGCGGAGCCCAACAGGTGCCCGGCAAGTCCATGATCCAGCCCTTGGCTAGCGGCTTGCATTGAATCCACGGGACTATAGCAGCAAAGCCCATAGCGATGTTCATGGATATGATAATGAACCAGACAAAGGCCTTGGTTATACCCGTCGTCAGGCGGAGGAGCGTAAGGGCAAACGCTGTCTTGGTCCACACGGCAGCGGTAATGCTGATTGTCGCCCGGCTATAGATAACAATCATAAAGCGAATGGGGTCATAGATGTCGAGGTCCCAGTCGTGCCGGCCGTACTTGAAGTCGTTCACCAGAACGGTGGTTAGGGCGTCGGTGGCGACTATGGTACACTAAATACCGGGTAGGTACAGGACGCACATATCAGCACTCTGCAACTTGCAAACAAGCCAAGCACTCGCATGTGGCGTACCCAGGCAGCTATCAAGATCCAGTCGTCCCACCACAGGCCACGCCGGATGTTGAGCTTGCAGTAGAGGCGCAGGCCCAAAAACGCTGAGGCCAAGGCGGTCAAGCCCCACGAGACGCCGAGCAGCATCGGGCCCCTATCGTCATGGGGACGTTCGTCAGAAGACGGCGACGGGCCAGGCGTTGACATTGTGGAAAAGGCGAAAAAAATGGAGGCCAAAGGAAAAAAAGAAAAAGGCCCAAGCTCCTCTTGCCGAAATGCAACATTGGGGGCGGCACAGGTTACTATAAACCATGTGCCTGCCAGCCCAGCTCGACCAGCAAGCACCCCGCCGGGAATCAGGGGATTGTGGCTGCCCCTTAACTAACGTTACTTTATACCTCCGCCGGGGTCACAAACCGAACAGACAGGGGAGTGGGCAGGGGAGCACAACGCCACCGAGCATGTCACATCCCATGGAAAATACTAGAAGAGTGACAAGGAGGGAGGACCCATCATCGGCTTCAGCCCAGCCCTAGGCGTCGTTGTCCAATAGAAACTGCTAGAATAGCAGTTAACTGGGCCCTGGCTTGCACCCTGGTTTGTTCGGTTTGTGACCCCGGCGGAGGTATATACATTTTCAGTTAGATGCTCGTTTCGTGAGGGCGCGTGATAATTCGGACGGGGGCGACATCCCTCTAATTGGCTTGGCGCGCTCCCAATCGGACCAAACACACGCTCTGAAGGGCAACGACTAACTTCAACGAGAGAGGTGGCGGTGCCCAGACACGCCTTGATGCGGCCCCAGCGCTGCAACACCAATCAAAGGTCGACATTGGCTCCGGGTGTGGGACACCCTAGCCCCCGCAAGTCAAGATCTGCACTCCCGTAATGTAAATCTGCAGCGTATCACCTTGTGGGACTGACCACTAGTTGGGACACTTTCCTATGATCTTGGCGCTCGACAGAACTCTCCCCATTTTCTCTCAAACACTTTTCCAAGACTTCTCGACCTCACAAACACGATTCTCGACAGAAAAAGAGAAGCCGATACGACTT
The DNA here is from genome assembly GCA_033296685.1 of Parachaetomium inaequale. Classification (NCBI taxonomy): domain Eukaryota; kingdom Fungi; phylum Ascomycota; class Sordariomycetes; order Sordariales; family Chaetomiaceae; genus Parachaetomium; species Parachaetomium inaequale. The sequence goes on along the minus strand of MU854352.1, from coordinate 4,220 downwards.
CGAGCTGAAACCGCCGCGCCATGACTCTCGTCTGACACGCGATACCTGAACCCACTATAATTCAGGGCTCTTACCGCTATAATATACGCGCTTGATCCGGGAGGGGTCTCTCGAGGGCGAATGAGGTGCCGGAGGTGGTTAAAAACTTGGGGAATATACTTCCTAGTGTTGACCGAGCTTATGCATGCATTTTTCTTTTGTTTCTTGAGCCCTGAATTGACGTCGTTGTGATGGTCCTTTTTGCTGTGTTTGTATGTGAATGCCTGAGCCTCGGTAGTACGAAGCAGGTTGGTTGACAGGAGCGAACAAGACTGACAGTCAAGACAGAGAATCGATGCTGATAGCCAGCGGGGTCGGGGCGAAGTCACAGAGGGTGAAGAGGCCCGAGAGGCGCTCGGAGACCCCATCGCCTTCCAGTCCGGCCAAAGGACCGAAGCCGCTACAAGTCATGCTCTCTGGGTCAAGGAATGTCGCTAATGGTGCCGGCGCATGCGGCGTGTAAGCGGCGAGGGCGGGCGTGATGGGCGAACCCCCCGGGTATGACATCCAAGTGGTGTTCTTGTCGCTCGGCTTGGAGGAGCGTTTTGCTTGGCCATCAAATGCTCTCGTAGAGCTATGGGTGCGTGTTTACCGGATAATAGATCGTTATTCCAAAGACTGTCCGCCAGAAGGGACTAGCCTGGTACACGTTCTGTCAAGGTATGGGATCTTCGGCATATTAACGGTCATTTTAAAAAAGGGAAGATCAAGTTAGTATATACGTCGACAAGGTAGACTTTGATGGCCGGACGCCGCTGTCGTGGGCTGTCGAGAACGGGCACGAGGCCGTCGTCAAGCTACTGCTCGCCACAGACGAGGTCGACTGCACAGATTAACACACGATAAACACCTGCCACATATTGGCCGTAGGACGGTCCATCCTCTAACAAAGCGACAAGACTTCCCAGTCATCCTGAACCCTCCTATCAAACGCCTCCCGGTCCTCCCCATCCCCGTCCAGCGTTTCCTCACCCCCATCTCCATCCTCCTCCCGGTCTTTCTTCCCATCCTCCCCATCCTTCCCATCTCCACCAACAACGCTATTACCCCCCATTGTTATGCTTGTCAGGTATTCCACGTCGATCAGGCAAGCCTACGTTCTTTTTAAGGGGGCAAAAGAAGGGCGGAGGGAAGGGGCACCAGGTCCATGCATAAGGGGGTTGAGCTTGACCTCTACGGTCTTCCGGGACTAGGCATAGTAGGCGTCCCATTGATAACACACACGTACGAGAAAGCCGACTCAGGAACGGGGTGCAGGCCCAGCGCCGACGCTGAGCTTGGTGCCAGGCCACTCGAGAAAGTGAAGGGCCGTAGAGCGGCACGGCGCGTGCTCTCTGTGGACGAGGTCCGTAAGTCAAACATACTCCCCTAGCTATGGGGGAGGCAAATATTGGGATATGGGATCAAGTTCACCTACGAGCTTCGACCGAAGTGATGCGGGCCGACTCCTTGATGAAGCTGTCCAGCAGCGGAAGCCCGGGTCCGGTCTTGTCGAAGTCGGCATAACCGGTGAGAAGGTCTTTACACAGAGCCTCGACATACTACGGGTGCAGACGGGGGTCATGGATGTCGAATGTGGTGGTCTCGAGGCTCGATGTTAGAAGACTGGAGCTGACGTGTTAAGGCGCAATACATAAGTCAAACTACGGGAGCTCTGTCCCGTCGAAGATACAGATCAAGCCTTTTTTCTTCGGCGATTGGCGGCGCCCAGCCTGTTCTCCCGTTTATCGTGCGGATGAATCGCTGATGCGCCTTGCCTGTTGTCGTGCTTTTCCAGAGGATGGCGGCTGGGTTCGAGCTTCGTGACATCTCCAGTGATGCCCAGAGCTGACAGCTTTTGCCTTGGCTTTCTGCAGATATCGCAGACATGACGTAGGAGCTCAGGGAATTTGTCAAACCCATACCGCAAAACTTCCTCCTTAGGGACTTGCATGACATCCTCGAGGCATTTTGTGTAACGAGGCCAGGCTGCCTCTGTTGGTCTGTTGGTTGCCTAATCTAACACCCCCCCGCTTCCCACCATTCATGACAGCTGAGAACTTGACCAAAAACATTTCCAGGCCTTTCAAAGAACCGTCCAGTCTCCGGCCCGTTATCGTCTTACGTCCCGTCCTGGGCACAAACCACTGCATCTCACCACAGGCAAACGAATAGAAAATCACCTCCCCGAATCCATCTTCTCGGCTTTCCCAATGCAAACTCACCAGGCGCTCAACGACATCTCGGAGGGGCTGCAGTCCCTCCACCTCGACCCCCCTGACTGCCTTCCATTCAACCCTAGCGGCGAGAGGCACTGGCTCCGAGCGACGTTCAACGACGTACCCCGCTACCTGTTTCGAGTTTTCACTCCCAAGTCCCGCGGCGCGACCGATACAATCTGGACCAGGTCCATGGATGCCAGGGGCGGCAACCCAAACGCAGGGCTGGACATCTTTGACAGAGACGACAAGCGAGAGGTGGCAGACATGCTGAATCGGCATCTCCGGTGGCGGAAAGGCGTCGATGACAACTTGGTTTCTTGGACAAGCTCGCTGTTATTTGCGCTGGTCTACATCTTCCACCTCCACGCAAACGAGAGGGATAGGTCGGCCTTTGAGGACATCTGCCTTTGCGTCGTCGACACTACCCTCTTCCCCCCTGGCGTGTTCCTTCAGGATCTGGATCTGATCCGCGCGTTTTGCGCTTTTGACAAGCAACTAGCTAACTTCGAGAATCTCCGGCTCGGAGGGTTATACTACTTTGGGGAATACCTTTCGCAGGGCGCTCTCAAGATCGAGCACAAGTGCCAGATTGTTTCAGCGCAGGCCATGATTGACCAAGGTTTATATGATTTGCAGCCCAAGTTCAGGGATTTCGCCATGTGGCCAAAAGCACCGCAACCACCTTGGGCCAAGCCCGTTCTTAAACTCCGCGAGGAATTTGAGAAGGAGCCAAGAGATACGTTGGAAGTAAGCCTGGAAGAACATCTGGCGGCAAAGAACATTGCAGACCTCTTTGGTGGACTCTGGGCGCTGCCGGTGGCAGCCAACCTCTTCGCATTGCGTCCTCGCCGCAGCTGGGACGAGCGTATTCTCGCGACGGTTAGAGCACCGCGCTTCACAGGTCTGTCTTCTCTTCCTGGCCCTGCTTGCCCTGTGGCTCATGCTACTCGATACAGACGATGCAAGAGAAGACTGCTCTGCTGGGAGGACAAAGATAGTCGCTCCCAGCACGTTGCCAGAAGTGCAACAGTACGCCGAGCTTATGCGTCAAGTTTACCAGGATTTCCTCCTGGCCCAGATGAAAGGTCCGTCAAGAGAGGCCCAAACTCTGGCTTACGCAGTCAGAACTAACGTGGTACCTTGCGTAGTTTGTACCAGCGAAGCGGCGAGCGAACTGCGAAGAGCCATCGTCCTCGCTTGTCGCTTGGGCATAAACGATAGAACATCTGACGCCAACGCCTTGGCCTCTACAAATCCCCAATATACCACCCTACAGCGGCAACTCGATACAATTACGAGTTTCACGCAAGTCATTCAAAAGCAGCTTACGTCGCTCCGGGCAGCGACCGACGTGACGGATCTTACAACCGGGTAACCTTGAAGAAAGGAGAGAAAGGATAGTAAAGCAGGTGATGAGGGGGGTGTTGGTTTCCATCTACCCACATTGGGGGTATAAGAGGGCAAGGTCGATAGAGGCGTTAGCTAAGTAAGGTAGTATGCCGGCGGGTTAGGACAGCCCCAGTGCCCGCAGCCTGACCATCAACGTAGGGACGCGTACAGCTCTTGGTAACTGTGCTTCCCATCCTATGGCCCATACGCCGAAGCCGTCGCGTTGAACATGAACCCATCGCGCGCCTTTCTCTTTGTGCGAGAAAGACAGTTCCTTGCAGCACCAGTTAGCTCCCAAACGTCCAAAATAGGACCTTTGCTGTAAGATGCCTGACGGGTTGCGTCCGCTCCTGACCCTTTCTCGGGTGTTAACGTACATGATAAGCGAGTGAAACAGATAAGCGAGTGAAACACTTTCTACCCCCCTATACTAAGTAACCTCAATTGCAAAACAACAACACTAGGAACCTACAATAATTACATCAGAAACAGCTGAATCGGACCCTTCTGCAGCCTCCTGGCACGTACGGGCATTATGGCCAGGCTTGCCGCACACACCACAGCACCGAACCCTTGTACGACCCCCCCCTG